>JPYR01000414.1:0-68515 GCA_000775305.1 Belgica antarctica
ACAACGGAATCTAATTTTGGAAATTTAACAAAAACGCGTCTGTTTTGAATCTGCACTTTAGACTCGAGATGAATGAAACTTGAAAGAACGTTCTCAGAATTTTTATTTCTTTACTTCTCCGTTGCATCATCAGCGATTTTTCTGGTGACCATTGCAAAACTCCGCCGCCCAATCAAACTGCGCGAAAAGCGAACGAAGAATCTGAGCTTCCATCGTGATCCCGCGAAGTCGCTTCGGCTTAAGCGAATATTTTTGTTGTTTCGCAATTCGCACAAAAGAGACAGCAACTTTTTTTCGCATCACTCGATAGCGTGTGTTTGTGTTGGACTGGAAGAAATTGCGCGGGTCAGGTCCATTCATGTTCGCTAATTCCAAGAATGTCTGTGAATGAATTTCGCTTCCATTCAGCGATCGTTGTTTTTCCACATGCATGGTTTTAGGAATCAAAAATTTATTCCGTCGACCGAGGCCACGAAATTAACAAACAAATGATAGAGCGAAAACTTTCTTCTCTCCACACATGTCCGCCATGAATAATTAATTGCATTTTCGTCATTTTTTCGTATTTTTCGTTTATCAGCGTTGTGGAAACTTTTTTCTGTCCGAAAATTCATCAAAAATTTACGTTTCGCCCACGCCCCACGTGCATAATTTTCGTGCGATTGAAGGAATGGAAATGTGCTGAAGTTGTTCAAATCATGAATTATTAAGCCGATTTGTAATTTGCTGTTGTTGTTAGGGGATGGGAATGCGTGGTGGTGGACAGAAAGTAGAAACCATCAAAAAATTAGTTTAATGGAACATTTACATGTGTTCAGCAAACGACGGTGATGATACCAATTTACCACTTTATTTCGGGTCGTCACCGGTTCGATGGGACGGGGACGTGGTTGAAAGACTTTCATTTCTTTTATCAGAGATTCATTCACTTCCACCTCCGTGACCCAGCCGTATCAGTTCTTATCAGGAAAGCGACGAAAATTGACAACCAAATTGAATGTTAATCGAACCCGCTTTCGCTGTACGCACGGCGGCAAAGACACGTCAAGGCTTTCTCGTGAATAAAGAACCGAAAATTCACCACCCACCGGTCGTTGTCCAAATTTCTATGACAAAAAATGGACAAAACACAAAAATTGATAAAAAAAAACTATTTCCAACAAAAATGCGTACATCGCGTTCCATCGTGCCAATAAGTAGGGCTGAAAATTCGATTCGTAAGTTAATAAGTAATGAGGCAAATTTTCGATTAAATCCAACCCTCTCGCGAGTTATTGTTGGTCATGCGGATTGATAGGAGAAATGTCAAATATTCCGTCGTGGCTGGAAAAGAAATGATGGAGTTTGAGAATTAATTGATTTGATCGAATGAAATGGCGTATTGAACGTTGTTTGAGGCATAGCTGTCAGTGAAAATTCTTTCAGAATCAATTCTTTCCAGAATTTTGAACATTTTTCTTAATGACTATTTGGATTTGAATTTGTTTTTCTTAACTTGCAAAAAAATCTTCAAAACTTCTCGCTTGAACTCCGACAAAAGTTCAAAGAATTCGACAGAAAATTGTGCATGTCTTATCAGCAGCCATTTGCCACGCACTTCATGTTATCAATAGACAAATACTGAAGCCTGATAGAAAAATACTTTTTGGTTTCTGCCGAATTCGCCGTGCACGAAAGTGAATGAACGAGAAGCGGATGCTTGATTTTTAATCAAACTTGAAGTGATTACAGCGATGAAATGTCGTCACTTCAATGTGTGCTGGTGCTGCGGGACGATCGTAAATGCACAAAATTCACTGCAAGCTTTTATTGCGTAGCGGAGAAATATAAATTGATGAAACTCTGTCAAGAAACTACAAACAAACAAAGAGAAAAAACAGTTTTTGAGGAATTGTAAATATTATGCTATTGCATTTCGACACCGAAAACTAAAGTTGAATGAACTGCCTCTGAATCGAAAGAAGAAAACGACGTTTCGACGTGGAATATCGAAGACAATATTTCCGATCAATTTGAATTTCAAATTATTTTGTCAAAATATTTTTTCGCCAGATTAAATTTGAGGTCTAAACAGTGCAAAAGTTCAGGTCAAAAACTTGTGTTCACCCGAAACTGCTGGAAGTGGAAGGCACAGAAATCAGCAGGCATTCGAGCATTGAACAATTTGCAAAAGGATTTTATGACCATTCATAAAAGATGTGTTGAAAGGCCCAACAATGCGCACTGGTAAATTGCAAATGATTATTGAGGATGTCTTTTATTGTTTGCCATAAAAGTTACACAACAATTTTCGCAATCCTTTGAGTTTTGCAACAATCTGTGCCTACCTTGCTTTGTCTAAGCCTTTTGTAATCCTTTCCGAAAATCCCAAGAAAAGTTTCCCTTAAAAAACGTCTCAGAAAGTGTGTGGTGCACGCATTCGTCTCAATAAGCCGAGAATTTAACAAGATTTTGTTTTACCCCCTCCAGTCTCCGTCTGGAGCTGATTTTTGACTTTTTTATGCCTTAAAACAACATTTCATATCATTTGTCGGTGCACTTTTCTGGGTTTTCTTGAGAGTGTGTGTGCCGAAAACATGTTCAGATGATGGAGAAAGAAGAATCCAAAAATTACGCATTTTTTCCCGAATTCTACAGTCTAAGCATGCACACACCGACAAGGCAGAAACTATGACACGATTTTCCATCCCTTTCGTGCCGAGTTGCGAACGGTGCAGGGAAAAAGAGAAAGAAGAAGAAGCAAAATAGTGAAATTGTGTAAAAACTTGTGACCAACACATCGACGGCGCTGTGCTTATGCTACGAGCATGCAACAATGTTTTCAATGCAATAATTTTTATCAAATAGATCGCTCTACGATCGGGATTTGATTGTGTTGGATGCCTCGCTTATTTTCTTATTTTCACTTCGTCCATCGCATCGAAAGCACTTTGGTATGAATTTTTCCACAGTCGTGCATTGAGATTTGTTGTTGTAAGTTCGGCGAACGAAAAAAGAGCATAAAATATTTTTTTTCACTGCGTAGATGCAATAAGAAGAAGAAGAAGAAAATCATTTACAACAACAGACGTAGACGAATTCACTGACTCTCCTTTGGCACTTCGTCGACCGACATATTTCGGAGCCTTAGCATAAAATTTTGAAAATAGTCGCACAGTACGCAATGAAAATCGAATGAGTGAAGTCGGAAAAAAAGTTTGTTGATTTTTTCCGAGGTGAAACCGTGACAAACAAAACAGAAAACATGTTTTGAGTGGAATAAAAATATTTTTTGGATTTTAAATTAGCAAAATTAAATCGTTAAGTGAAAAGAAATTAATTTTTTGACAACATTTTGAATTCAGTGCCTTCAAAACTCTGCTTTAAACTTAAATCAAATTGCATAATAAAGTTGTGGATCATTTGAGAAGACTTCGAGAGGCCATAAAGCAGCACAAAAGAAAATATTTTTGGATTAGTTCGAGCGTCGAGAAGGATCCCCGACAAACAGGTACGTCGACGTGCATCATTCACGCAGTGAATAAAAGCCAAGACATTGCAGTTCCACCCCTCACTTCTCGATTCTCGTTGTTGAAATGCCGGTTTTATTTTTGGATCTCAAGACAACCGAGAATTATTGCCACTCGAAAACCGGAAATTGTTCATTTCGGAAATATTTAATTTTTATTTTGCTGAGCTCAACCCCTCTGATTATCTAGAAATTTTTCTGACTGTTTGTAAGATTACAAAAAATACCACATTTTATGACATCGTGTGGGTGGATGTGTGTGGGAAAGGCCGAAACCAGAATGCAAACTTTTGTTTACATTTTTTCGCCGCAAACTTGAAAGCCGCGACGTCATGGAAAAATTAATTTTAGCGGCGATCGAGATTTCGCGCATAAACGCGGCCCAACAGAAGTTCGGAACGGAAAGCAAAAACTAATTTTTCTCGCTTCTTCAAAGCTCTCAGCGCTTGGCGCGATAAATATGTTTTTTGCTAGCTGTTTACACAGTTTACGAAAGTTATGCGTAAAAAGCTGATGTAAAAATTGTTTTTCTACGTTTTTTCGGCGTTCGGGCGGTTCGCATAGAGTTTTAAATTAAGTTTTGCAATCGGTGACGTCCAGAAGTGCAGTGCAAAGTCCACCATTGAGTGTCTGGCGATGATAAGCAAACGAAAACTATTATGTTGCGGTGAAATACTCTAGTTCGCCTTATTAAATTCGCTGGTTCGTGTTTTTGTGTTGAAGAAAAAAATAAACCGCACTTTAAATCTGATTAAACAATTCCTGATCTAAAAATGATGCCAGCAATCAGAGGCATGAGGTATGTGTGGTTTGATAAGGCCGAAATTATTTCGATGTGAAAATATGTGAGTTACAAGATTCTGAAGTTTGAGGTTATTAGAAGTTACAATTTTTACGTACAAAAAAATATCAACACATTGAAAAGAAACTTCGCGATTACAGATTTCGGTATAGTATGATTCAACAACATAACCTTTTACGCAGAAAAACTTGGTTTTCGCGAAATGAATGTCGCATTGGCCGGAATGTTCTGACGTGTATCGATAAAAACACAGGTGGTACAACACACAAACGCAAACACAACGAAGCACAAAGTGCGAAAATTATTGATGTCCTTTGAAGACCTAGTCTGGGCAGCATAAATTTCCATTGCTAAGCTTGCCGACTGCAATCAATAAAAATTAATTACCCGCTTGGCATTTTATGGCGCAAAAATCATACAGTGCGGGTTTGAAAAATATCCTTGCATGCAGCGATTCGAAAAGGAATCATAACAACATGAGAGAAATTAGCACAACGCGAAATTATGAATGAGACGGCAGAGAAGTGGTGCTGCCTGTGTTTGTGAACGGCGATTATCTACGAAAGTAGGAGGTTGTGTATGCTGATGGTCGTGCGACACAGGGCATGTGGTTCTAGCTGAAAGCAAGACGTAAAGTTGCGCCTGTAAAAATCAGCTTTCCTACGAGCCGCCTGGGTCGCCAAAAATATCCGAATTCATGCAGCGCCACTGATAACGACACCAAAACCACACCAAATAATTGTTTTCAGCGAAAAGCGGCGACTGAATTGAACAATACTTGCAAAGCTGGAACGAGAAAAATATTTGCGATCGCGTGACTTTTCCATGCTCGCCAAAAGTCGAGTTGCGGGGAGGTTCTGCATTCGCCTCGCAATGATGGGAGACGGGAACGGGGGTTGAGAATATGAATTTTTTATGTACAGAACAAAGAGAACTCGCTAATTTGCATTTCTCGGAGCTGGAAATTGAGATTTCTAATAGCTATGCTAGTGGACACGAATGAATATTGACTGACTGTAAAGTCAGCTTGGAGTGGAAAGCGATCCAACCCACTCACCCACTGCCCGCAATTCTCATGAACGAACGCGAATAAATAATTGCGCGCAGTTTGCGCGATAAATGTAGTTGTCACAATATATTCAGATATTTTACTGAAATGACAATTTAAATGTGTCTAACTGACTTTTCTTTCCTTTGTTCGTGTAGGCAAAAGTCCGGAGAATAAATCGATACTTGGATAATTACGGAAGAAAGCACACAAATCGAAGGATAAAATGGGCAGTGGAAACGACATCAACAACGGCAGCAGTAAGAGCGACGTGTACCCAACCGAGAACCAGGGCTACTGCCTGCGATGGAACAACCACAAGACAAACTTGGCCGGCATCCTCGAGTCCATCGTCGGCCAGGAGTGCTACGTCGATTGCACACTCTACGTTGACAACAATGTTCAGTTCAAGGCACACCAGGTTGTGCTAGCAGCCAGCTCGCCATATTTCCAGCTGATTCTCAGGGACGCACCGAAAGAAAACTGCAGCATCATCCTGCCCGGCGTGCAAGACTTCGAGATGAACACATTGCTTGAGTACATTTACATGGGCGAAGTCAAGATCTTTGAATCACAAATCCCCAGAATCATGAAGATCGCCAAGATGCTGGAAGTGAAAGGGCTTCTCGACATGTCCGACCTGAAAAGCAACATGCAACAGCAGCCAGTCACCAGCCCACCTTTGAACCACATTTTCCGGCCATCATCGAATCCGAGCTTGGATTCAAAGCGTGATCAGTCGACATACCTGCACCCGTTGACACACTCATCACCCATCATCACCACATCAACAAAGATCTCGTCAGCGCAAAGCTCGTCGTCCCCGCCATACTCACAACGGCCACCCTACCTGGCCACCTTTTATCCTCAAGCCACCAAAGCGTCCCGCGACTCGGCACCCGCTGAAGACATTCCCGTCGACCGGTCGCACTGGCCGCCAATTCCGCTGCCACTCTCACGATCTGCTCAATCAATGCTCAGCTCCGTCTACGACTCCGGTGACAATAACCCACTGAAGCGTAAGAAGCTGTCGTCAATTAGCTCAATGTTGCTGACACGCGACACACCCATCCTCAGAAACGTTCTTGCTCAATCAAATGCCGCCGATTCATCGCAAAGTGCGTCGCCATTGAACGTCAACCCGAGCCCACCGCGCGCGAGTGGAAATGGCAACGGCAGCGACAACATCGAAAATAACGACACAAACAATAACGAGAACAGCGCCAACAACTTCGGTGGATCGGGCGCGGGAAACGCAAGCGGCGGCAACAATGGATCGGTTTATGTTGGCTTCAGAAAAAGCAGCGACCGCAGTTATCACTCGTCGAACGGAAGTGATCATTCAGATAAGGTGAGTTTGTTGACGCGTTAAACAGGTCGACGGTACTAATTAGCGTCGTGTTTGTGCATTACAGAAATTTAAAGACGAAGAGCCGGCATCGCCCTACACCGACCGGTCGTTCGACGATGAACCGATGACTGGAGAGAGACGACCAACGCCGCCAGAGTTCGACATGAGACTTCCGGCTTACCTCCAACAGCACCAGATGCAACAGGCACAGTACCATCAGCAACATCACGGCGGCAGTCAAGGCAGTCAAGGTGGTCAAGGCGGTCAAGGCGGTTCGGGCCAGAAACCGGAATGGAAGCGATACAAGCAATATACTAGAAATGACATCATGTCTGCTATCGAGTGCGTTCGTAATGGAATGAGTGCGCTGCAGGCGAGTCGCAAATTCGGAGTGCCGTCGCGCACACTCTACGACAAGGTGAAAAAACTGGGAATTACAACCGGAACGCCAAGAAATCGGTCGTCAATCAAGAGAGAAGGCAGAGAAGGGGCTGGTCCGAGTTCCAGCAGCGCTGCGTTCCCTTACGGATCGCTCAGTGGAGCGGCAGGCCCTTTCGGTCTCTACCCCAACCAAGACAACCAGCTTTCGCAATCGCAAGATTTCGACCCAGAAATGGAAGAAATCAAACACCATCACCGCGCTGCCAGCTTGATTGATCCGGTTTTCCTGCAGAAAGCACTCGAAGCGCGCAGTGAAGACTTCCGCGGCGACGCATTGCAAGCAATGGCTTTGGCCGCTGCTGCACACGCTCAATTCAACGGTTTGCAAACAAGTCCCAGAGCGCACGGATCACAGAGTCCAAGCATGCTGTCAAAGTACATGCAACGCAATCTCGAGGTTGAAATGAACCGCGAAAGGGAAAGAAATCGTTCGAACGGCGATCACACGTCGATCAAGCGGGAACCGGTCGAGGAGAGTGACGAAGAGATGGAATCGGCCGAGGGGGCTGAAAACCTGTCGTTATCGAAGCGTGAATCTCCACTGGCAGTGACACCTCCACCGATTGCACACAGCCCACCTTTCACAGTCACACAGTTCGTACAGCCGCGCGGAGTCATTGTCCCACCGATGAAATACACGTCCCCACGATCGGAACCGTCGTCAACCACCCCGCCCAGCCTTATCGACCAGCCACTGGCACTCGACAAGAGCGAGTTCAAACAGAATCTCTCAGATCCATCGCCCATCGCACTCACGCCCACGACCACTGCAAGCTATGACGAATAAGAGTTCATGGTGTTCCTGTACTATCGTAGATTGTTCCTTCATCTTCTTTCACCCAACGAATCAAAACGCCAGTCGACAGAAGTGCGCCTTAATCACTCGAAATAAGAAATCATCTCGGAAAGACCTTCATTGTTAACGCAATTTGTGGACCAAAAGCAAATTTGTTTGGTAATTTAAAGTTATGAATGAAACTCTCATCCGCAAGCAAACAACTACCTCGTACTAGTTAGCATTTAATTAGTTTGTACTACCATCTCGATCATCTTTTATTCTTTTCTATTTTATTATTTTAGAACTTTTCCGTTTTTCCTGTTTGAAGGGAAAACCGGAGGTGGTGTCTGGGAACTTTGTTCACCAGCATTGTTCTCTGACATCGCCTGAAGCGATGCGCATTTCAAGGGCCTTACAAGAATTTCTTTGCGTTTTCGAGCTTATGCTGCGAATCCGCAGACGTTTCAAATCAAAAGAGAGACAAAGAGTTGTCAATTATGTTAATTGTTGTATCGTGTAGGAGTAGAACCGATGGAAGTGGCTGCAAAGCCCGTGTTTAATTGTAAATCTTTCTTTTGAAAGCTGCAGAGTTGGTTTGAAGTTACAAAAGTGTCTTAAAAGGTGTTCAATCGTTGACGGTTTTGCAAAAGATTCGTTTTTTCTAAAAAGTTAATTGACGTAGTGATAAGAAAGACAATTGTTGTTGTAATGCGTACTCACAAACACAAAACAAAACACAATAAGACATGACTTTGAGTTTAGGAATTTAAAATGACTTGTAATCTTTAAATGAATCATATAGGGGGTGCAATATCTTTACGTACACTTTTAATTTACTCTCAATTTCCTAAAGTTATTCTTAATCGTTAATTTATTTAAGCCATAGGATGGGCCAACGAGTTAAACATTCGCAAAACTTTGAAGACCGAAAGAGTCTGCTTGACAGTCTTTCAAGCCATACGCAAGTCGCCATACAAGTTAAATCAAGACAAGACCGCACTTTTGAAAGGAAATTCTCGGTTGAGACTATAATTTTGAATTTCAATCAAAACATTTTTTTTTGATTTTCCTAAAGACTGAATAATTTTCGTTTATTTAAGAAAAATCTTAAAATTTATATTTTATATCACATAACGTGGGAATTCTCAGGTGGAGTTTTGTTTGTTTCGAGATTTTGCTCACTGATTTTTTGAAAACAACATGGCTCACTATCATTGTATTCAATTGCGTAACCAGATAAGAATGATTAGGTCTAGTTTTTCATTTTTTTATTCTTTTATTTAGTTTCACGTTTCTTTAAGACAAAGCTAAGTTTCTTTATGTGTTTTGAAAACTGTTCTTAAGCTATTCGGGGCAAGAATGCAATAAACTTTCAACCTTTTTATGCTCAGCTGTTAATACACTACACAGTAAAAAGAGAATTCTATAAAAATTTACATAAATGAAGACAAACGAAAACCAATAGACGTAAAAACACATTGTGATTGAGTAAATGAATTACAAATAGACTGATTATAAACTAAAACTTTAATTTAAAGCAAATTTTTAGTTCATAGATACAAAAGATGTTAATTAAATTGAGCATAAATTAGAATTATTTGTCAGTTAGAAAAAATAAATAAAGAAAATTTGTAGAAGAGATAAAAGTTCGATGTAAATCATTTGGCGAAGTAATAAAGAACGAAATGTTTGATGCATTTTAAATTTTTCTATGAATTCATTTCTATCTTTGCTAGATTTATTTCAGATCAAATCCAGATTAATTTACATCAACATGTTTACAGCAGTTTTTCTACGAATTGCAAAACATAAATCGACGTTGACAATCAAATTCTCTACGATTTTCTTTTCCAATAAAGTGCAAAATTCAAGTTTTCTAGGTTTTTTTTTTTCAATTCATATGACTTAGTAAAGCAGAGTTTTTTTTAAATTATTGTAAGTTTTCTTTGTGAGTCATGATGATCCCCGAGAAAGCGTCGAAACAACACTGTTCATTCATATTTCCGGCGAATCAACGCGAATGAACGTGAACGACAATTCTCAGCTGAATCAAAAATTGACGACAAACACTTCAAGCAGACGACCGATAACAAAACGTTATCAGCAATACTTCTTGAAGTTCGCAATTTCTAATCTTATCTCTTCCGAAAACTTTTTGCGTATCACGAAAATATTTTTTTACGGTCGATTTGAATTTCGGCTTCTCGCTTTGGCCACTCCAAGCAAAGCGACACTGAACAGGCAAATAAAACTTGAAAATTTCAAAGTCGTTACGGATAATTAAAAAGTCAAAACTTTGGCACAAGCTTTGGCTAAAAGCTTTCCAGTCTTGTTATGAGTCATAAAATGAATGTTATCAATTTTGTGTCAATCTCTCTCTGAACCCCCACGCAACGTTCTTTTCAGCTTATAAACGAAACTAATTTTTCGATTCTCTTTTTTCCAAAGTCTGTCACAGCGCACGCGTGAAGTTTTCTTGTGTACATCAATTGAATCGCAGTGATTAGTCAGAAAGCTCGCGTGTCGTAATAAGTTCTCCGATAAATTTGTCTTTTTAAGGCCGGCGATGAGTAACCACTAACGGATAAACAAGAATTCTTTGTGCCCAGAACGCTAGAATTGGAAGAAAATAAACAGAGCGAAGAAGAAATTGAGAAGAATCCCGCAAAATCGAGGAAACTGCATGTGTATTTGACGTCGGAATGAACATCAGATGTTCAGCATAGTATTAAGCCCAGAATCGTAAATATTTGTAAGTAGTGATTGAATGTTTTTGTTCTGTTTGCTGGTTGCACTTCCTTCTTTGTTCGTTGTGCCGGTTGAGACGATTTTCCAAACTCATCTTTTTTCGTCAACAACATCAGCCTGTGCATTGACCTTTTCAATCAAAGAAGCCATGGCATTGAAATTTCTTCGGCAAAAATCTCGCACGTTGAAGTGAAAAGTGATTCACAGAAGGATAAGGAAGATATGGCATAAGAGTGTAATTATTAGCGACCTACAAACATAGCTACACCTATTACAATCATTTCTTTTCGTATGTTTACTAACGCGCACTATCCGCTCGCAAAAGTGTACACAGAGAAAACAAAACGTTGAGCACAGCTCAAAATTCGTTTATTCTACTGTTTGGTGCGGTTGAGATCGCACGTTTCAAATAATCTCGCGTAGTTTTGTGCTTTTCTAACGCTGTGTGAAAGGAAAAAATAATTCCAGTTATTAAGGTTCTCATTGTTTCAAACTCGTACGTGAAAAGCAGAACAAAAGAAACGGAAAAGAAATTAGTAAAACAAGAACAGAATTTTCGGCTTGCAGAATTCTGAACAACGTGTGTCAATTTATTCAGCCAAGCGGAATATTAAATCAATTAGTGATCAGGTAAACATCCAGCAGATCTTCAATCATCGCAAAACAGACACAAAAATCGGAGAAGTAATTGTTCTTTGCCCGCGTTTCGATGCATTAGGCTTCCCAAGAGATCTGGCCTTATTTTGTTCTTCGGATTATTATTCAAATTATTAATCATTGTATAAATAATTCGTGCTTGATACACATGGACAAAATAAGTTAACACGTAGCTTTTGTTGTAGCATTCAAACATTATTTTTGGCACAACGCAATCGTTTCGTTTGTTTTTGGTTCTAAAAATTGCGAAATCACCTTCATGATTTCAACATCACCGTGATCAGAATGCTAAGTTGTGAAGTCGCATGCACGTCTGTTGAGTTATGACTTAACCGTCAATTGGGTTCATGCAACCCATAATTCTTTGTCATTGCGAAGTGAAAATCGTTTACCTACTGACAATTGAACTTCATAATTTCGCCACGTCAATTTGATGTCGGAGACAATCGTCAGCGAGTGGTTTGCAAAAAAATGTGATCAAATAATCCATCAAATTGCCTTAGCATAAGCTTCATATGCGATTTCATAGACTGCAAAGTGTGCAACACAAACTACCGCTGTTAGTGGTGATGTTGTCATTCTTTAGAGATAATAGCTGGTTGATCTGCGTAAGTTCAAAAAAACAGCTGACGAGACAGTGATTTTCAAAATACAGAAATAAAACTTTTCCATTATTGCCTGGCAACTCTTATCAGCCCAGCATTAAATGAACCGAGTACAAAAGTTCAAGTTTTTATTGACGAAGAATCGTGACGAAAAATCTCCCAGTTTAAGTGCGATTTGTGATTGATTTTTCCGAAATCATGGCCAACCTTCGAAAACTGATTAAGCGTCTTATCATTTGTGTACTTTTTTCGAAGTCGCGTTGTATTCATAAAAAATAGAATTGTTTCTCGTTATCAGCTGTTTAAAGTACAATCTGGAGTTAATTCTTAGCTTTGTTCGTCGTGCGACGAAGGTCATGAAGCGTTCTCATGCTCCTA
Organism: Belgica antarctica; assembly: GCA_000775305.1. Classification (NCBI taxonomy): domain Eukaryota; kingdom Metazoa; phylum Arthropoda; class Insecta; order Diptera; family Chironomidae; genus Belgica; species Belgica antarctica. Next base: position 12,317 of record JPYR01000414.1, read on the forward strand.
TTCTAGCACGATCACGATTCTGATGACTAAGTCACAATACAAGCAAGATTAATCATAACAAGAACAGTTAAAGAACGATGAATGTGACAGAAATTGTTCTGGAGGTTCGTTCCGACGTCATTTCGAACGTTTCGTGATTTATTGAGAAGCTGGAAGTCTACTTTGAACACGTACGAGTAATAATTTGTGATATAAACGTATGCAGTTCTCCTTGAAAATTATCATTTTTCTGATTATAATGCTTCGAATAATTGAGTTCAGCGAGATGAAGTCAGGTGGACAGCCAGGAAGTGAAGATCGCAAACATTTTTTGACAAAATCCAAAAGAACTTAAAACCTCGTCGTCGTAAATGGACAATCTTCGAAGATTATTTGATAGCGAGCTTGATTTTGAAGTTGAACTAATTACTTCTTCATGTCACGTCACAACTCCGCTGCTTTTTGCTAATGTGACTGGTGAAAATCTGTGGAATTATGTAAAGTGAGATTTGCTACGTGCATTAGAAAACTTGTTTTAATAATTGAATTGCATTTTAACAACGAGTTGTAGCAAACAGAAAAGTTGCAAGCAAGATGAAAGGCGGTTACATAAATAAAATCTCCGCATCATTTTCTCAAACTGCAATGTGATCCATGCATAAATTTCCATGCTTAAATTGCTGCTATATTTCACCATTTAACTAAAAAGTCTGCAAGATATGTTTTGAATCTCAGCAAAAACTTTTTTTGCCGAAGTCGCAAGCAGAAAATTAAATCACAAAAAATTGAAGAACGATTGCGCGGGTTTTATTAACAATTGCGAAGGGCAAAAAAGTGTTTCGGCAAGTCTGAACCATGGCACAAGAAGTCAAAGTCTGAAGCACAGCTAATCGATTCGACTTTTGGGCCAAATAATAAGCCATGAAACGTAATTAATTGATTTCGCAACTGCAGAAATTACTGCATAGATTTAATTGAATGCTTGTACCATTTTTTCTGACTAACTTCGCAGTTGCAGGCTGATCCATCTCTTTCACGAATAATGACGAAAGCAACGCAATAGCAGCTTGCTAAAATAACATTTTAATAACGAGCCACCGCAGATTATTTCTCGGCAACTGTTTTCACTTGAGATGATTTTGGTTAGTAAATCAAGTTTGGGTTCGTTGAAACGGCGAAAAAAAACATGCAAAACCTGAAACATTTCATACGTGACCTTGAAGACCGCCGAACCACTCTGCATTAGATCAAAGTACTATGATAAGCCCCTTTGACACGAATTGGTTGGTGGCTTTCGCAGTTATTAACGTGAAGAAACACAGCGTCACTGTTAATCCATCTTCAACGTCACTGGCCGCCAAACCACATGAAAGCAAACGCTAAACCATTTGAAAGTGAACGTCCGAAAAAACTTATTTAAATCGAATGCCAATCTGAACAGTGCAACCTTAAAGCCGTTTAAAGATGTCGAAATGAACCTTTTTCGGGCGAGATTTTCACGCTTGCTCGAAGTACAATTTTTCAGTTCAATTGTTCAGTTTTGTAAAGTAATGGAGTTTCAAATGTTGGATTGACCTTAACGTTCATAAAGTTGGAAATTTTTAGATATTTTTGCCTGTCATGGTTTGAAGCTTTTAAGCTTAAGTATATTTGAGTGCACGAAATTTTCATTAAGACAGACGATTGCGGAAAACTTGATATGCTTAGGGACACTGAATCTTAATTTTTTTTTCTGGTACATTCAGTGATGCAACTGGAAAACGCCCCCAAATGATTTCTGCATACTGCGTTGGGAAATATTTCTGAGAATTAATGTCTAGATGGAGATGAAGCGGCTTTCAAAATATTCACATCAACATTAAACAAAGTTTCTTTTAAATTTCGCGATGCAAAAATGCTTCAATTGCATCAGCACGTCAGTGGAAAAGCCATCGAGGGAAAAATTAATCGCAATTTACATAATTTAAATGCTAATTGAGGCGAGTTGCACATGAATCGAGTTCTGTTCCAAAAACTGCGTTCTTGAAAGTGCGATCGATAAAACAGCTTAGTTTGCCAATGAAACAAATGTATCGCGGCTAACGTGAAGGTTAAACCGCACAGCATCGCTTACAATTAATCGCCACCGATCTTTGCGACTTACGTAACCGAAAGTTTGTGTTAAGTTCAAGATCCCTTGATTAACGACGTTTGTGGATCAATGAAAAACCTCACAGCCCATAAGGCTTACATACAACCTAAGGAAGTGTTAATTAGCACGTTGTCAATCTTGCTGATTGTTCGCTGATGCTTTCCATCGAGAGCGAAATTGCATTTCTTGTTTCTATATTTAGCATCGCAAATACAAACAGAAAGACAATTAACGCAGTGTTTGTTACACAAACTAGCGATGAAGTGAAAGAGAATTGAGAGAACAACACAACAATTTCCAAGCTCAACATCATGCTTCATCATCAGAGTTGCTTCATAAAGACTCGAGATTGATTTCCACGCATTGCGCGCGTTATTAGACACAAACTCGCCCTTCAAGTTAGACGCAGCCTGTGTTGCTTATGTTTTATGCTGCGAATGCTCGGAAAACAAACAATTTCACGCTTGTATCGGTATGCAGGCTATTCAGACTTTCAAATGCCCGAAGCACGAGTCGAAAATCGATACAATTCGCACACTTTGTTGTGTTCGATGAGGTGAATGCAGTGCTTAGGTTAAGAGAGGTCACGGGTCCGTTGGTGTAATTGCGTCTTTCTCTCATTATTAATTTTTGTGCATGATTTTTAATGATTTAAACTTGACTCGCGGGTCTCATTCGTAATCATGAAGCCGCAAGTTATTAATTGATCAAACAGCAAGTCGTCCCTCGCCAGCTTCATTTGGTTTTAGTCGATTTTTTGCGCTCGCACTAACTTCAATATCTATTTTTCAGATGATATGTGTGACATTGAAATGCTGATTTGTGCGATGAGCAGTTCAGAGCAGCTACAAATTGCGATGGGTTAAGTCAACAGCACCGCTCGACGAAAAACATTATTTGACCAACAGAGTTGGAGTGAAACATCGCAACCAGAAGTTGAATTTGGAATCGTCTGCAAACAGTCTTCGAGCAAATACTTGAAAATGCCCGCCGTTGTCTCAAAGTTTTTGGCCGACGCCGTCGACACCTACGAGCGACGAGGCCACAACGTGGAAATCATTTCCAAGACAATTATGTCAACTGCACTGCTGGCGTACGTCGTCAAGATTTCTTATCCACACATCAAAAAGCGTCTCAAGAGATCTAAGGGCGTCGCCGCGAACGGCAATTGCGTGAACAACAACAACAACAGCGTCAGCAAGCACAGCAAGAAGAATGGAAAGTGTAATGGAACCATTGAGTCGATAAAAGATCAGAAGTTGAAGCTGATTGAGCAGAAAATTAAGCAACCCGGCCTGAATTTAGAGTTCGTGCTTCAACTCAAGCGGCTTGTCGAAATAATGATTCCGAAACTGGTGTGCCGCGAGACGGGCCTGCTGAGTGTTCACACTCTGTGCCTGATTTCGAGAACTTTCCTGAGCATTTACGTCGCGTCGATGGAAGGCGCGATCGTGAAGTACATCGTCAGGAAAGACATCAAGAACTTCGCTTGGATGTTGCTGAAATGGTTCGGCATCGCAATTCCGGCCACTTTCGTAAACTCGATGATCCGGTACCTCGAAAATAAGCTGGCCTTGGCGTTTAGGTGAGAGTCAATTGATGATTGAGGGTCGTTTCGCATGTGCACGGTGCTTTTATGATACTTCGAATATGGAAATAATTTGCCATCGGGGATAAACAGAACGTTTTGAATGATTGGTTTTAAAGTGTTTGAAATTTTAATTAAAACCTTTTGGTGTCTATTGTGACAACAAAAAACACCGGCCGCTAATTTGAGAGTTTCTCTAAGCTTGTGGAGGATGAAAACTAATATTTTGTCTCAAAAACATCGATCACAACCATTGAAGTTGAGTTAAAAAAATTCTTTAGCTTTAGAACCGAGCTTTAGAATCTTCAGTAAAACAATTTTTTTGCGGATACACAACTGCCTGCTTCAGTCGAGAGGTCAAGAATAACCTTTTGTCTCAAAATACCTTCACTGTTTTTAATTTTTTTCTCCGAAGTAATCTTGCTACACGTGATTTACTGCGGGAATCAAGATAAATTCCATCACAATGCCCCTTAAGAAAATTAAAATAATTAAATTATAAAAAAAATATTTACGGCGACTTCGCGTCCGACGACGTTCACATCGCTTTCGAATTTCTATCGATTTCAACAAAATCCACAATTCTCATTTGAAAGATTCAAGTCAAGGCCATGGACAGTATTTTGCAATAGTCACAGACACACCATTCACGTCAACCATTAAACTCGTGTGCTTAGATTCTACATCGCTAAAAATTGAGATTTGGGTCTCTTTTGCACTCCCAGCAAGCAGGTTTCAAAGTGCAATTCACTTCTTGTTTAATGCACAAAACGTGCAGCTTTAAAGTTGCTAGAAAAAGGTCAACGGGAAGTGTACGTAAGTGATGTGTGTTGAGATGGGTGAATTGGAAGTTTCTCAAGTTATTTCGATGTAGTTATTTGGTGGTCATCAGTTGGCCTTAGTTGGTGAGCAGTTAGTCACATTTTGGTCTTTTACCCAGTAGCAAAACGTTGTCTTAGGTCATTCACTTTACAGCGAAGATGAAAAGTAATTAAAAACTGTGACGTCACTCACGGGCTTTCCCTTTCTGTGATTGTGAAAGTCATCTTAAAAATTAGTAAAAATTTTTATGACCTCGCGATTTTACAACCAATCAATGTCATACGATACGCTATGCTCGTGAATATCGTTTGCCTGCTGCTAAATGACAATCGCAAAACAAAAACCAGTAATTAAAGTTGATGAGGTGCCAAACGCCGTCTTAAGCAATTAAGAGCCGCAATGATCTAAACATTTTCCTTTAATTCCCAGAACACGCTTGGTGGATCACGCGTATAAGCAATATTTCACAAACCAAACGTATTACAAAGGTATTAAGCAATTACATTTCAAGTCTTTTGTTAAAAATTAAACATTTTGTTTTTTGTGTCTTCTTTCAAAGTGTCCAATTTGGATGGAAGAATTGAAAACGCTGATCACCTGTTGACAGAAGACATTTCGACATTCGCCAGCTCCGTTGCACATCTCTACTCGTCGCTTACCAAGCCATGCTTCGACCTGATGCTTATCGGTTTGTCGCTGGCGCATTCGTCTTACAAAATGAAGGCCAATATCGTCAATGGACCGCTGCTGGGCTTCTTCGTCATTTCGACTACGGCGCACATCATGCGAATCGTGTCGCCCAAGTTTGGTCAGCTTGTGTCCGAAGAAGCTAATCGTAATGGCTACTTGCGACACATCCACTCGCGAATCATCACAAATGCCGAAGAGATCGCGTTCTACGGTGGCCATAAGGTACGCATTACTGAATCTAATTTGGCGATTGAGTGGTCTGATGACAATGATTATTTTTTTCACGGCAGGTTGAGCACTTACAGCTGAGCGAAGCGTACACCCGATTATGTAGTCAGATGAACACGATTTATTCGCAAAAGCTTTGGTTTGTTATGCTCGAACAATTCTTCATGAAGTATGTCTGGTCTGGCACGGGAATGATCATGGTTTCGTTGCCCATTCTCACGACCAGCAACTTAAGCAAAGATGGGCCATCCAAAGACAGCGAGAGTGGAAACAAAGTCAGCGAGCGAACGCAATATTTCACAACAGCGCGAAACCTGCTGATTTCTGGCGCTGACGCTGTCGAGCGTCTAATGTCGTCCTACAAAGAAGTCGTGGCTCTTGCCGGTTACACGAGTCGCGTCGCTGGCATGTTCCAAGTGTTTGACGATGTCTCGGTTGGAATCTACAAGAAGACAATCGTTGCTGATGAGACCAACACTCAGGGAATCATTGAGTTCAGAAATGGCCAGCCAGTTGCTAATGGTAGGTTTGGGTTGACCTAGTGACGTTAAGGTAGAAGGAAAGATCTAAAATCTGTCTAAGTAACAATGAGTTTTGGCTTTGCATTTTTCCTAAACATGACTAAGGTAGGTTCATGTGTTGACGAACAAAAGAGTTTTGCCTTCAGAAAGCCACAGATGCACTTGACTAACGTATGACTAACGACAACTTATGGTGAATGTAAAATCTTTTTCCCTTCAAAAGCCGTCGACTTCAAACAATACATTGAATTGTGTTAACGAAATCACTTCTTAAAATGACTAATTTTTCAAACAGGAAAAGTGTTTTACGCCGACGACGCCAACTCGATGTCAATAACTTTGAAGGACGTTCCAGTTGTGACACCTAATTGTGATATTGTTGTACCAAAATTAACTCTGAAGATTGAACCGGGAATGCATCTTTTGATAACCGGGCCGAACGGATGTGGCAAGAGTAGCTTGTTCCGGATACTGAGCGGACTTTGGCCGATCTACGGCGGTGAACTTTACTTGCCGAAATCTTGCGTGAACAAGCCATGCATGTTCTACATACCCCAAGTAAGTGATTTCACGTCTAAAATAACCAAAGCTAATTGAAAACTGTTCCACAGCGACCTTACATGTCAATCGGCAGTCTCCGAGAACAAATCATCTACCCAGACACATTGGAAGACATGGTTGACAAAAATGTCAGCGAAGAGAAGCTTCGAGAGATTCTGAGAATGGTGTCGCTCGAGCACATCGCGATCCGTGACAGCTTCGACTTGGTTCGTGATTGGAAAGACACGTTGAGTGGCGGCGAGAAGCAACGAATGGCGATTGCGAGATTATTTTACCATAAGTAAGCGTCATGAACTCGCGTGAATTATCCTCTAATAATATCCGCGAATTTTCAGGCCGCAGTACGCATTACTCGACGAATGCACGAGCGCAGTCTCAATCGATGTCGAAAGTTCGATTTACGAGACGGCGAAGAACATGGGCATAACTCTACTGACGATCACGCATCGTCCAACACTCTGGAAGTTCCACACGCACATACTGAAGTTCGACGGAATGGGCGGATGGGTGTTCGATCAATTGAACGAAGACTCGTAGAGACTTCACGATTTTAAAATTTAACTCTTTCAAAACTTAACTTTCGACTTTTTTACATGTTTCTTCGACCTAACTTCTTCTTCGACTATTTTATCTATAAAGATATTTCTTGGAACAAGAAAGCTGCATCACTTCAAAGGAAAACTCATCGTCTGTGATCCAGTGTGGAACTAAAAGGAAAAACTAAAACCATTCAAAGAAAACTAGCGAAATGTTTAAAAAACAAACCAGTAGACATAAAAACGTTTTGTGGCCCAACTTCGGTCCCCGAAGACAAGTCGACGGCAAACTGACTGATTACTAACTAAAACAATTAAACCTAAAGCTCATGTTTTAGTTGGACGACGAGGCAAAAGAATTTATCAGTTGAAGATATTGTTGATTTTATTGAAAGACGAGAAGAATTGAATAAATAAAGATTTGTGAGAATGTAATTTATGGTAACTTTTAGTAATTGACGAACGACGTTCTGGTATTTTTCCATTAATTAACGATCGGCATGATATTTTCTTGTATTCAACGATCGATATTGCTGTGACGCTATTCAAGCCTTCAAGTTGCTAGCTTCTAGTAACACTGACAAGGCAAATGATAAGTCATAATGCAGTCAAGCACGCTAATTGACGAATCTACTACATTTTTATCTTGTTCACTTCTCCAAAACATCTTTTCTCAGCTTTTCTCGTATTTCTTCTGTGACTTTGAACTTCGGGCCGTGGCCTGGGATAATGAAATCCACCATTTCCGCAATCATCAAGCGGCTCTTCTTCTGTAGCACTTCGTCTTCGGTGCCAGCCTTGATCCAGTGAGAAGAATCGAAAATGTCTTCTTCTTTTTCGAACAAGTCTCCAGCGATCGCGACCGAAGCGTGTTTTGGAAGATTCGTGTTCCTGACAATCAGCGACACGCAAGTTTTCGTGTGTCCTGGAGTCGCGACGACTTCGATGTCCTTCTCGATGACAAACGGTTCCTTCTCGAAGTCATGGCAATAGTACGTCTGCTTGTGCGATCTGCACGAGCCGACGAAGTGATCAGCGTTCAGGAACAAGTTCAAGTTTCCAACGTGATCCGAGTGGCCGTGGCTACAGACCAAGTAATTGACTTCTTCTGGAGTGACGTGATGGAACTTCAGTTCAAGAATCAAAAGATCCTTGTCCCATGCCGTTAGACAATCAAACTAAAAATAAATTATTTTTATCACAAAACGATTGTCGTCTTAAAATTAACCGCACCAGGATGATTTTCTTCTCGCCTTTGATGAGCGTAACCGACGAGTTCGCCTTCACGTGCTCCTGCTCGTTGTCCATGTGAGCGTATCCAACGAACAGTTCAATGACCTTATTTACGTGGTTCATGATAACTGATTTTTCTTATTAAGTGTGAAGGTCTCAGAAACAAAGTTGCAATCAAAATAAATGAAGCACAAAATCATCCGTGACTGGAAGTTCAAGGAAATGTCGCTTGGCAGTGTTGAAAAGCTGAGACATTCTAAAATTTAAAAACCGTTAAAAATTTGTAGCAAAGTTCAACACAACTTGAATCATAAATTCTATAAAAATAATCTAACTTTCACTTCCAACTTTCCCTGCAAGTTGATTCAACACTCTAATTGATTAAAAAATTAATTATTCACCAAGTTTATTGATTACTAATATGCCATAAAAAATTGCCCAAGATCCGAATAACTTCAATGCATAAATTAAGCAAATATCCTGTGAAAACACACCAGACTCTACTCAGAAGTCAAAGAACGATTAAAAATTCCTGCGCATCTCTGCCCATCATCAACTTAACGATGCAATTAAACATGTTCTATGCAAATTTATGAACCATCCGCGCATAAACAGAATCAATTTAAACGAGTTTCACCTCCCAATTTGAACGTGTTTAATTATTTTCTGCCTTCAGTTTGTAATCAATTAACATGATATCCATCTCGGTTGATATTTACGGCCTTCAACTCAGCCGATCACGCTCGAGCCATGCCAAGCCACCAAAAAGCTTCCTTTGATCATCAACCGCAGCAGTTGATTTGTGAAAAGTTTCCTTGCAAACCCACTTGGAAAAAAGTATTAGAAGCAAATGGAATCATAACAATGATGCGGATATTTAATACTCGGTCAGTAACAACTGCTAATGGCCTGCAACGATGCAGAGAGATTGATCTCTTAATGCTGATAACCGACTTTCGGATTCAATATTTCACTCGCAGGAATTTTCTGCAGCTTACAACGAAACGCTTTTGATTTATTCCTTCTCTCAAAAGTTTATGAAGCCGCCCGGAGGATTTGGATTGTAAATAGCTGGAGATTAGACCGTCGCTGATGGATCAATTGCATCGAAATGTAACATGATCTTACATTAATGCTCAAACCAGATGCATTATCGTAGATAATTACAGTGCATAATTTTCCACCCGGCTTCACCATTCATGCTTAAATGTCATTCTTGCCTCTGTCGGGTTTCGGATAATTGCAGTTTGCTCATATTAAATTGTCCAACCCGAGCGCTTATGTTCCCTCGTCTTCACCTCGCAGCCTCACTCATTTGTCCTCCGATTAATTGTAATTAAACTATTAAGAAAGTGAAGCGTCTTTATAAACATCTACATGAAATGAAGCTTCTTTGCTGCAAGAAGTTGAAGTAGCAAGAAATTATCTTCTTATCACCGATGTGTCACATCAATGAGAAAAAAGTGTTTCGGAAACATGAGAAAGAAAATTCCACTGCGATGTCTCTGATAACGGTCAAGTGTAATATAAAAATACTTAAAACTGATCATGTTTGTGCTGCTATCCACAGCGTGTCAACAAACAAAGTATCTTGCAACGTGCGCTGCTAGATTCAAGAAGCCAATCAAGTTGCACGACGGTTATTCTAAAGAATTTGCTGTAAAAATATATCAAAAGTTTGAAGATATGAAAACAACTGAAAAGCTTTTTGAAAAGGACTGAAAAGCTTTTTTAGTAGATACTGATTGATTTGATTTCAAGAATTTTTTTAATTGATAAAAAAAATGATGAAATTTCATCAAGAATAAATTACATTGCATTCATGATCCTCTAGAATTTACGTTTTAGTAAATACTGAAAGATTATTGAAGAGTTGTTGAAAAGTTGTTGAAAGGAACTGAAAAGCTTTTTCAAAATACTTGAAAAGCTGTTTTTAAACATCAGAAGTTTTACAAAAACTGGATGAAAATATCACAAAGCTTCAATAGTTTAAAAACACTTTTCTAGTATTTTGAAAAAGCTTTTTAAAAGTTCTAGAAAGCTTAGATGCCAGAAAAGCTTTAAGAAAGATTCTGAAAAATTCTTTGAAAAAGTTTCTTAGAACCCTTGAAAAACTATTCAAAAAGCGACAAAAAACTTTCTTAAATTCAATGCAAGCAAAACCCTTTTGTTATCTTAAAAGTGTCTCGATTATATTTTCTCAATCCAACATTCCTTTGAAAAATGAGTGCTTTTAGTTGTTCGGTCACACAATCTTGTCAGCTTACTGCACTTTTTCTTACTCGCCATTGTTCTGCAATTAATAACTTCTTTTTCTTCCCATCCATCTTCAATCGATAACAGCAATTGAACAAGTTCAGTGGAACGGAGTTGCATCACCATTGTTATTATCCAATCAGTTCACCAATCTACACCGTTTAATGTCAATACGAACATTTTTTATCATTTAATTGCTTCGTCTGCACCGCTGAACAAAACACTTTGGAGATGCTTCGCACGTCTTGTGTTCGGTCATGGATCAAACGGAAGATTTAAAGGCGGAGATTTCGGCGCTGAGTGCAACCAGCATTTCTCAAGCTTGTTATTGATTTCTTATCTGTGAATTTTATGCAAAATTCCTAAAGCTGTTCAGCCTTTCCTGTACAGCGAAATAACTTTTGAGAGAGAAACTCAGTCGTCAAAATGTTTCTTCACCCAGCTTCTCTCGTGTTTAGCTCAGCATGACTAAAAAGGCATTTTATCGTAGGATCATCCAATAAAGTGTTCCACATTTTAATGAATTCTATGCAAACTGATAAATTTTCTGATTCTCGGCAGCACAATTCAGTGATGACTCCGCTAGTTCTCCGTTCTCTGCACTACACGATCAGTCAAGATCGCTGCAATATGGTTCAAGACATGGATGAGAAATGGATTTCTGAACTATTAAAACGAAATGAACCTTTTACACGCTCTTAATGGGAATTTTTATGCCGTTCGACACAAATTTATGTTTACATTCCGTGTAATTCAATTAATATAAATTAATTGATAAACATTGTAGTGCATCAAGAGTATTGGATTCTCGGCTTACCGGTGCGACCGTTTACTGGATGATGCAATTAAGAGTTCGCGGAGAACTTTTGTCAACAGCCAAAGTCGTTCTAGTTCCATGAAAAGCATGTCCCGAGCAACTTAGTTGGGCTTCAAAATGCAAAGTACTCTTTCACCTTTCTCTTCAAACGCTTATCGCGCGCGCTTGTACGCAACATTCTTGTTTCATTTTGCTTTTGTGTAACTTTTCTGTTTTGCTTACGGTGTTGCCGCATGATTAATTTCTTAGATCCACGACGGACTCCACCTAATTTCTACAGGTCTTTTGTGCCGTCTCTCTCTCGTCACTCTACGTTTTTTTAACCTGATACATCCAATTCCACAATCGATGATAATGTATGATTTATTTTTAAATATCTGATTATTTTTCTTCTTCTTCGCTTCGATTTTTCTGCGCTCGAGCGGAATGTTCATATGGAGAAATGAAAGAAGTAAAAAACTGTCTTAGACGAGAAAGAAGAAGGAAAAGGCAAGCAATGTTAAGAGAAAGAAATTCATTTTGTATTAAATGTTACATTTATCAACCTCTCAGTAAATCTTGTACACTCGTCAAGACAAGTACCAACTTTTTGTGAACAAGGTGAAGTTTGAGTTGGTAAAGGTCCTTGTGGATGATTTTAGTGATGTAGAAGTCAACGAAAGGTTGTTTTCAGATTGAGAGTACAAAGTGAAAGTCTGCACAGTGATTTAATTGTTTCAAAACATTTTCGAGTGTGACAAAGTGTCGTTCGTTTGTAACTTAGAAATTGAAGCTGACAAACAACTTGAAAATAAGTTGTCAACGTTTGGCCTCGATCTTTTGGATAAAATTTAATTGTTTTAAGGTCCGTTTAAATGACTTTCGTTTGACTTCAGGTTGACTTCAATCAAAGTCTTTAAATAATCTTTGTCGACCTTTTTCTGAACTTCAGTGAAGGTCAGCTTGACCTTAACATGAACTCTTCTTTTTTATCAACTTCACAAATCAAACAAATCAACGAGCATCCAAAGACTTTTACGATCGCTTCAAAAATGAAGCCAAAAGCCCAGAAGCTTTCCCATAAATACATATTTTCTTATTAACAAATGATTGATATTGGTACAAGTTCCTTCACTTTTAACGATCTAATTTATTCACAAAGAAAGACAATCGCCAACCATAAAAGATTTATTGCAAAGGCGTTAGTGAGAGACCTCATGATCAACCGGTTCGCCAGCGGAGTCGATATAAATTTCTTTCCAATACAAAAAAACAGATTTTGACATCGACAAAATTGTGGCCAACAAAGCGACGTGTGATTAGCGTGTTCATTTTAGGTTTCATTCTTACTCGGACACATTTCACTCGCTGATTATGATTTATGGACTTCACTGTCCACTGCAAATCTGCAGAAATACGCTCGCGACTCTGTTTCTCTATCCGCAATCACAGAATCCGCCATTAATCCGTCAATTATTCTGTTAATCACAGAGTACCAACTGGAAGGGTCACGTTACACAGAGATTATGGAGTCTCTCCATGGCTTAATAAAGGCCCTAAATTGCATTTACTCTGCAAATGAACCTGTCAGAGCAAAATTCACTCGTTGAGCGATAAATTCCGCAGTGGACATACTTTTCACGTCTGCAGCTTTTGATTACCCTCGAACTCAACTTGCAGTAGTAGCGAATTCCTTTCAATTAACTCTTCCATGTTATCTTTCAATGAAGAATGTAGTTTAGCACTTTAATAAGGTGCTTCGTCTTTTCCTTCACTTCGAGGCATGCAATCGACGCTCTCTCAAAGTTCTTTTTAATTCGATCGGAGCAGAAACGCTTGAAGTAAACGCTGTGTTTCGATAGTTCCATAGACCAAAAGAGATTTGCGATGGCTTGATAGGCAACTTTCAGTCTTTCACTGTGGACGAAGTTTTCTCTATCGTGCTTGGAGGTTTTTTTCTAGTCAAGCGTGAATTTTGTTGGCTTTGGCCACCGAGTGACCGTTGCGTGACTGTCTAAATATTTATTTAAACTTGATCACTGTCGAAACTTGCTGCTGCACTACTTCCAGCGACTTCACAAGTAGAAAATGACTTGCGCCGGTGGGGCGCATAACATTAAAGCGCATTAGGCGCACCACAGCTAATGCAGAAATGATGGATCCACAGACATCAGAATGTAACATAATCCAGAGTCCAAACCTGATGTATTAGCATAGATAATTGTTGTGCATAAATTTCCACTGGACTTTAAGTTATTCTCGCTTAAATGTCATTTGTTGCTTCTGAATCAAATAATAATTACTGATATGAAACTTCATGAAGTCTCGGGATCTCACATTTCGCCACGACTTGCTGCCTTGTTTTACCAACATTTGCATTTCAACGTATAAATTATCATCCTGAGTCATAAAATCAACATTGAAATCAATAATAATTGGTAGTGCGATGATATCAGGGCCGGAATGCAGAGAAATTGAACGTTAACTCGTAAAAATTAATCGTCATTTGTTTCCAAACGCCTGAAAACGACTTTTTAGATCACTTGCTCGTTAAATCGGATGCTGCTTGTTTGCGTTCCGCTAATAATGGGGACTCGTAATTAAGGAAGCGATCGGACCATTTGCTGACACTATTTGCAAATGCCTTCGACCACGACGACAATAATAACTGTCCGAATAGACCGCGGCGATGAACAATAATTGATAAGTGTCCGCCCGTTTTTCTCAGCTGCAGCTTGATGACGTCACTGTGCCACGAATCGCCCTGAAAACAGTAAACAAAAAGCACGCAATCGATAACCAAGTTCAATTTAAAATGCTTCCTGTAGCCGATAAAACGCGAAGCAAACGCAGAAGCGGATAAAAGTTGTACTTGCTGCATTACAAATAACACACCGTTAGTATTGTCCGAGGTCAAGATTTCAAGAACAACTCCACGCCCATGAAAATCGATAGAAAAAATCTCTTTATAAAGGCATACATTATAAATATTGTGGAGCAAATGTTCAATAAACCCGTTTTCGATTCTCTTATCAGCATTTTCAATTCTTTCTCGGCAGCCTCTACTGTGTGCACGGGTCAGCATGGAACGAAAATGAGCGGAGCAAAGGCACAGAAAAGCATTTTATCGTAAGATCATCCAATAAAGTGTTTCACAGTTTAATGAATTTTATGCAAATCAAGAATTGTCGAAATTTTGACAGGTGCAGCCGTTACATTTTTGAGTTTCGACGCATGTTACATCTTTTTACACGAACAACTCCACTTCCAAGACATCACATGAGGCTTAACTTGGGTACAGCAAAACACAGTTTTCACTTCGACACTCAAAAAATTAACGGCAGCACTTGTCGACAGTGTCGAAAAATAAAAATCCTGTGTGGTCAACCCTGTTTTGAGACGGAACTGGTCTGAGGCGGTTTTTTGCGACTTTGCGTTTCCCGCTAAGCCAGGGACATGGAGATCTCGGAAAACCAAAAATATCGATTTCCACCGAAAAACATCCCCAGGTCATGTTTCTTGTGCCGAAACTTGGGGTTGATTGGAGGATTTTTGAATTTTCGACACTTTTGACGGCCGTTACGTTTTTTATACCCAACTTAAGCGATGAACATAAGCAATCTATCAAATAGAGCAGTTCATGCTCTTTACATATAGTTTATTCTTGTGCAAATACATTTTCTGCGGCAGGCTATAAGTTAGCAGCTTTGACTGGTGCTGGTGTCTTTTGTTCGCTCATACAAATAGAGATTAAAATGGAATGAACCTTTTACACGCTCTTAATGGGAATCTTCATGCTGTTTTAACACAAATTCATGTTTACATTCCGTGTAATTCAATTTATTGAAATTATTTGATGCCGTGCAAGACACTCAATGGCAGAAGAAGGCTTTTGAATTGCATTTATAAATCAATATAGAGCGAAAAAAAAATCGCGTTACATTGAAAGCGCCGCTGGAAGAAAAAAGCAACGTGGACGTGTATAGTTAAGTTTAATGAAAATTGTGCAATGTGAGTTATTGTAATTTCTATTCGGACTCTACTGAGTAGGCATTATTAGTCGCCACAACTGAAGCGAAACTCGCTCTCGGCGAGTCCTATATATGATCGTTTAATTATCGCAAAGTCGCTTTAAAAGTAGTTGTAAGTTTGTTGAAAAGACATTCGAGTCAACAAAAGCATCGAAATAAATCGTCGGGAAAAAGAAATTTATGGTTCTTAAAAAGTGTCTAAAGGGCATAATTTATTGAGACTCTTGAGGCCTACTGAAACTTTTCCCGTGAAAAATGATCCGTTACTCTTGAAACGGCAATGATTAATTTTATTAGCATAGAAACTTAGATATTGATTTCGGGCGATTCTAGAAATTGATTTGCGATAGAAATTGTGATAAAAAAACCAGTTTTTGATCACAATTTATATAAATACGAAAATTGTGTATAGGAAAATAAGGCTGATCAAGTTAAAGACCGATTCTAACCTTAAAAATCGTTGATTGTCGATAACGCATTTCCATAATTTGTTTATCATTATTTACTGATGACATTTAAGGAGATTTCAACAAAGTTTTGAACCTGCTTTGCTGGAAGCAAGTGCCATCATTCAAGAAAGTATTTGACAGTCATAAATAAACAAAATTTCTTAAGAACAAAACAAAAACAGCACAAGACTTCTTAGCAAAATTCAAACATTTTTCATAAATGTAACGGACTTTTGACTTATTTCTTTCATCCACATGACACCCACTGCTGTTAACACTTAAATTTACTTCTTATACAATCAACTAAACCCCCAAGAAAAACATCAAACGATGGGCCGAACAACACGACCGTTTTTGAAAAATTTGAATTTTTTGTATGGGATAAAGACTGCTAAAGACTGCTAAACCATACAAAACCGTTCAAATTTCTCAAAAACGGTCGTGCTGTCCGTCCCATCCCTCAAAAGAACACGAAGACTTTGCCGTCGAAAATGTTCACTTAATGTTCATTAAACAAACACATCATCACCTAAGGTTATTTTATATTTAAAAACCGTTCACTTTAAAACATAATTTTGAGTAAAGAATCTTAACTTAATATACACGAAAGCTGACTCGATTCTAATTAAAATAATCCATTAAACAAGTATCGCTTAATTAAAGCATTTTCACCAATGCCTAAAGGGCCGCTCATTCCCAACCCAAGGTGAACTGCATTCTTTAAAGCACAGAAAACGATTTAACACGACATTTCCGCCCAACAAATCGGTGCAGAAGCTCAACAGAGAAGAAAAGGCTTTGAAGCTGTAAGCACAAGGCAAACAAATCGTTTGCCAAATACAAAGATTATCGGGTTCGTTTCGCTTACTCTTTGAAAGCCACAATATACGTGACTTATAGAGGTTTAATTTTTCCTTTTGGTTGGAGATTTTCTGGGTTTTTTCTATCCGAAAAATTGACAATTTTCGAGGTTTTCAAAGTTTCTTTGGAAAATAAAATATCGCGCGAGACTTCACAGAATCTACAACCGGGGAAAACAAAAACTCTAGTGACTTAAAAAACCTTTTTCGTTCGTCCGAAACTTCACAAAAAGAGCAGCGAAATGAAAATAAATTTTTGTCGTGTGCCATTCTTGAGAGTTCATTTGTGAAGCCTTTCTCTGTGGGCACAATAAATATCCAGCGAGTGTCTAACTTCTAAGAGCCGTCTGGTGGTTTTGGATTACCTGATGAATGACGAACATTTGAATGTTTCACACTGCATTGGCAAATCAGAATTCCACGTTTTTCGCTTTGGTCGACGCTTTGGTCGACGCTAAAAATAGAAAGGAATAGAAAAAGTCTGTTCGGGAGAACAAGAAAATAAAATCGAAGGAGAAAGAGATGGCAGAGAAGGAAAAAATAAAATAATGGTATCGTTTATAACATAACTTGAATTAAATGTTACATTTATTAACCACTCAGTAAATATTGTACACTCGTCAAGAGAAGTCGGGCTTTTGGTCAGTCGTCGGCTGCGATGGACAGTTCGAATGGACTCAGCGTTTATTTTACATCGTTCAATTAAAACGTTTTGACGTTTAATTAAAATATTTTCACTACCGTTGGACGGATTGTGAATCTCGGACGTTGAAGTTTAATTGATAAGAGTGAAATCGATTCAAGAGTATTTTGAATAAGCTCTGATTAACTGTGTCAAAAAAATTGTGAGAAGAAACACAAGACTTGAACGAGTGGGCAAGGAGGGAACTTGAGAAAAGTGTTGATTCGAGTGTTAAGACAGTGGAACGCAAGCACATTTTGTCTTCGAGTTATTTCTTGACTGAACTTGTTGCAGTGTTCACAGATTTAAGTCACACAATCAAGCTTATCAATGTCAAAATCTTAGTTAGAAGCTGTTGATTGCTTGAAGCGGTAATTAAATTGGATTTGAAATGCAAAGACTTTCGATAAAAACTGAACTTAATCCTAGATTCCCACGTTGCAGTTGTCACGCTTAAGGATTTGAGTGCCGTTGCTAAGAAATTCGCAAATAGCAATTTCAAAAACAAAGCTTGTCACTCGTGTCATTAATTTATCACATAAATCGCGGGCAGAAATCTTGCTTGAGGGCCAAATTAGAAACGGGCTTTTTGCTGTCCATAAATATCTCCAGTTGGCGGCACTTTTCACATAAAACTATCGCTTTAACCTTTATCATGAGTGCAGTGCGACGCATAGCGCAGAAAAGTGACTTGTCAATTAAGACAATTTGAAAAGGTTATTCATTCGCTCATAAATTTCATGTTTTGGCTCGTGGATATGACTCTAAATTACAATAATTAATATCGCGGTGCTCTCGAGAGACATTAGTTGAGTTTTGCGCAAGATCGTGATGATATAAATCGAGGCTTTTGGACATAATTAATTAATTGGCGTTTTCCTCGATTATCTCTCCCAGCACTTTTGCTGCAATGCGGCCAGCACACGAGATCATTTTTAATTAGTTTTTAAAATCAATTTATGTCTTATCTATCGCTTCGGTGATTAACTTCCTTTGCTTTGATTAATTAAATTTCATTCGCTGCTTTCAAAATCGCTGGAAGTCGTTTGATAAGCCGACATGAAAAGAGATGTGTTCTGACTTAATTGATAAGACAAGCATGCCTCAACTGAAAAGACAGTGATAAATTTTCTCCGTAGTGGCAATTGAAGTGAACTTGTATCGATCGAACCGCTCGCAGAAACCGAAGAGAAAGAAATAAATTTCAACACAACTTTCCCCGAGGCAGCAAAAATTCAAATTAAAGCAGATTAATCTCGAATGATGGATGAATTCAAAGGCCGTGGAATGGACTAAGCTGCAACATTGTACGGTCGAATTAAGCTTACATGCATAATTTAGCATAATTCTTACGATATCCGAGATTTGCACGACTACGAGAGAAATAATTGAAGGATGCAAAGCGCTGAAATGTCATTTCCAAGAACTGAACATTGATTTTACATGATTTTACTGATCACAGGCTTCTCTTACGCAGAATTTCTTGTGATTTTCTGCAACTTTGTAGCGAAAATTTCAAGAAACGTCCGACTTTTCCGGCTTAACTCGCTTAACGTCGAAAAATTCTTCGATCAGTCGTCTAATCCACATTAACCTTAATAAAAGCCAACTTCAAAGTTTCTCGTTCTAAATACTACAAAGTTTCCAAATCTTGAACTTCCTGAAATACCGACAACGTCCAAAGTCGTGCAGAAAAGGTAAGAATATAGAGCAGTGGAACGAAGTGAAGCGGGAAACGACTTAAGATCTCGTAATTACTGATTTCTTCATAACTCGACAGCCTGTTAATTAATGTTCAGCACACAAGTGTGTAATTATCAATATCAGTAGCAGTTAAATGTTTAACATCTTAGTTATATTTCAAGAGAAAGGAAGCTCTAAAAGTGGAGAGAAATAACGCAATAGCTACTGATTGGACAAGAATAAATTGAAATAATTAATTTAATCAATCATCGAAAGAAACAAGATCTCCGACTTTACTGACTTGACCATGAAAAAAATACTGCGTCAGATCTGTTTGGGATTTTCCGGGTTCAGCAGTGTTTTATTGTGCCTTATTACTGGCCTGAAAAAGTCCCAACTAGTCTGACGTGACGTCATCACAACCTTCAATCAACCTTGATATCAGGACAACGTTTTCGTCCATTGCAGAACAATAAATTTGGGATTATTTCCGGGGTCATTGTTGTCAAAATTGTTCTTCTAAGTTCAAATAATGCCCAAGGAAATCCCAAATGAGTTTTCTAAACGCCTTCAATGTCATCACTGAAGAGTCATGAATGCAAGTACACGTGATGATGTGTTGAGTTGAAAACAATTTTCAAGAAGTTCGACGCATTTTAAAACTTTAAAAAGGTTCTAGAAAGCAACACTCGATACTGTAGCCGCTCAAATGTGTGTGTCAAGCTTGTGCAAATGAAAACATTTTATTATCAACCGACACATTGCTATCTGGCTTTTCAATTTCGTGTAAAATTTACTCAGTTACCCGGGTATTAAGCCAGAGTGAAGTCGTTTAGAATCGAGTTCTAGCTTCAATTTAAATAACTCATTGTCGATAATTGAGTGAAAGTCAAATTTATTGAATATCTAAGCAGTCTGACTCAGCAGTGCTTGCAGTTTTCAATATTTTCAAGTCAAAAACCTAATTTTGTTGATAAGACAAGTTCAAAGTACATTTTTTCCAGCAAACATAAGATCAAATCTAATTTGAGCTGTTTTCATGCTTACAAAGGTTCGCCTTCGGCTATCTTGAATAAGGAAATTAAAAGCCTATCGATAACGCAATGGCTGATATCAAAGAACAACTCGTCACAGTGGACCAGCTGTACAGAAGTTACAAGTATCAAGAAGCACTCGACTTCGTAAGGACGATCGTAGATCAGTCAGCCCCCGAAGTTCTCTGGCGACACGCTCGCGCACTGTTCGATTTGGCCGAACTTGATGCAAACAGCGCGAAAAAACCTGAATTGATTCGAGAAGCTTACAAGCTGATTTCTGAAGCGCTAGAGAAGGACGATCAGAACTGTTTTTGCCATGCTTGGTATGCAGTCTTGCTCGACGCCAAGGGCCAAGTCGAAGGGATGAAAGAACGCGCCACAAACCTGATGACCGTTAAGAAGCACATGGAGCGCGCGGTTGAACTGAAACCTGACGAATTTATAAGCCAATACATTCTCGGCGAATTTGCGTATGGAATCGCCGACATGCCCTGGTACCAAAAAAAAATTGTCTCCGCAGTATTCGCAGCCCCACCGACTGGAACATTCGAAGAAGCACTTCACCATTATCTGAAAGCTGAAGCCGTTGAAACTTTTTTCCACGTCAAAAGCAAGTTGATGATCGGCAAGTGCTACTACCAATTAAAGAATAACGACAAGGCGAAAGAATATTTCTTGATGACAGTGAACGCAGAACCGAAGACCGAAGAAGATCACAAGGCTAAGAAGGAAGCTGAAGCTTTACTTAAGAAAGTCAAGTAGAAAAGTCGCAATCAGGCTAAACTTTTAACCATTGCCAACTAATTTAAAGCTTTACAGTTGTGGAACATGTTTGGGTGGAATTTTACTAAAGATTTTGAGTTGAAGTTTCCAGAATTGTTCAAACTAACAGCCACCCAACATTTCAGTAACTTCATTAAGCTTTTTAGTTACCTTTTTATCCATAAAAATCTGCAGTTTTTGTTGAAGCCCAAGATTATTTTGCTTTTATTTAAACATTTTTGTTTAACAGATTTACGACTAAGTCATAACCCGAAACCAAACGACAAATAAATAATATGGAAGCTAGTACGGAACCAATTAAAGTGATTATGGAATTTTTTATCGGTTTCAGACTCAAAATTCTTTTAAAAGAAGAACAACTCGGGGAAGTTCTTTTCGAATATTGGCTTCTGGTTTTTGTTACTCAAAGTGGTGTCGACGAAGGGCCGGTCCATGGCCAGGGAGTTGAACAGGTCGTTGAGTTTGTTTTGGATTTGATCGTGCTGAAAAGGAATAAATTTATTTTTGATGCATTTTTGCGCAACTTTTCAACTTACAGTCGGTTCCGAGTGCTTCATCAACTCATCGAAGTCTTGTTCCTTCAAATTCTTCGCCATTTCGTCTTGTTTTTCTTTATTCGCTTCTTCTTGCTTGGCCGAGTCATTTGGAGCTGTTAAAATTCGCTTCATACCTTCATAGTTCAATTCCAGCAAGTTCAGTTCCTGCATTTTGACCAGTGGTTTCTGAAATATCAAAATAATTTTTCATCAAATGTCAACTTAGGGTTTTAAAAAACTTACCCTCGAAACATCTGGCGAGCTTTTCGCGCTGTCAACGTCTGGATATGAGTCGGACATGTTACCATCTCTTGAAGTAGTCCCGTCAATAAGTGAAACGCGACGATCATTCGGGAACAATGTCTCCATTTGCAGTCTTTCACTTCTGATTCCGGCCGATTGCAAGCAGGTAACGACTTCTAGACGATCGAGCAGCAAATTGTCAGCGATTTCAAGGCTCAACGAGTGGAGTGTCGGGGATTCGTCGTTTGTTAGTGGAGGAAGGATGTACGGAGCTTCTTGCCTTCTGCGTTCGATCAGCTGTTCATAGTAGTCGGTGTAGACATCAACACATCGACTCAGCAATGCGAACAATGCTATTGCAATACGGTGCAGGTTACACCTGTGCCGAATGGTCAAACCTTCAGCGTTGATGGCAGTGTCTTGGAGATGGAAGATGAAGACAAGGAACTCCTGGAGTGTTTCGACACAGCCCATTTCAGCGATCATCAGAGCAGCGGTTGTGTAAGCCGATTCAAGCGCGATAACGTGGTCGTCTTGGATCATTCCTTTAATCAGCGCTGACATCAAGTTGCCAACTTGCTTGTTGGCGAAGATGATGTCCGATCGCGATGGTGGCTCGAGCGATAGTCCCGGGTAGTTCTTGACCGTCACGACACTGAGGATCTGCTGGTTCTTGTGACGGTCCAGCAACGCTTGCAAAATCTCCATTACGGTGACTCGCGTCTCGACGTACGGAACTTTCGTCATTTTAAGCAGCGGTTGCAAGAAAGAAGCTGGGAATGCTTTGTCGAACTGAGTCGTGCGGTACTGCACGCTGACCTTGAGTAAACTCTTCAGCAGTATGATCTGAAGTAGCTGGTCAACTTGATCTTTCTTGGAGAAGCTCGGCACTTTGTTCATGATGAAGAGCATGATTTCGATCCTCTGGTAGTCCGGATGATGGTTCGCGAACTGACCGAGGGCGTTAATGAGGTTCTCTTGGTACTCGCCGATTGTTGGATTCTTGCTGCTGACGGAATCACGCAATAAGGTCAGCAGATTGTTAATGATGTCGAGAGCTGAAGGTCCCACGCTTTCCCCGGCTGCGATTGCGATAATTTTTGTTAACACAACTGCGAGCGATGTTTTTGTCTGCGCTGATTTTGTTTGATCTAGATGAGTCATCAATGTTTCCACGACTGTGTACGAATACTGGGGTTGGATTGACAGCATGACGATCTTGAACGTGTGGATGGCGAACTCGTGTGGAATCCACAGCTGATGGTGGTCGAGATGCATCAGCAAAGGCTTTAATACGTCTTTGATGTGGCCGAACGAGGCCCTCGACACAAGTTCACGCAGAACTGACTCGGCGAGAAGCGGTGGTGTCGACGGTTGTTCTTCGTTGACTTCTGCCGTTGTGTTTCCTGATTGCATGTTGAACAGCAGTGATGGCACAATCTTCTCCATGTGCTGGCGTTCCCAGATGTTCTCGACAAGGTCGTCCGACACCGTTTTGCGGATGACACCCTGGAGACCTCTGATTCCGGCCATTCGGATCTGGCTTCTCAGTTCTGAGTCGTCGACACTTCCGTGACACATCGATGAGAACTTTGATATGAAGAAATCGTAGCGTCGATGGTATGACGGAGCGTCTTCTTCAATGTTGGCGAATTTTACGAACTAAAATTAAATTTGTTGGCGTTGGTGAACTTGAATATAGGTCCAAATTGTGTAACAACTTACAGAATTCGTTGCCATGATCTGGAGACTTGGATTGGAATCTTCGAGCAGCTTTTGAACCATCTTCAAGAACGATTCGACGAAGAGATTGAGTGTCTGGGCATGGCAGGCCATCAACAGCAGGTCCATCGCTTCCATCGCGATCTCGACCAGTCTAAAATTGAATTCGTTAGTCAGATATCGTCAACAGCTCAATAACTCACTTGTATCGCCTTCGACTAATGTCGTTTGTTGCCTTTTGATATAGATATTCACCGATGCGGTCAAGTTTTTCCGGTGAACTCAGCGAGTAGAAGGTCAATTTCTCCATATTTGATTTGACTAATCCTTCCTCTGAAAATATTTGCACAAGTTTGAGTCACTGGGCGTGGAAAGAAGATTTGGCCAACTCACCTGGATTATCTGGAAAGATGTTTTCGACCAACCGCTTGTATCGAGGCTTCATGGCCTGACAGCAGTTCAACTTTGCGCAACAACCTTCAAGAAATGAAAAAACAAGTTTTAGTCTCGTAATACAGCGGTTCACTCGGAATCTCCAGCGATTTCCGGTGGAGCAAAGGCTTCTTACTTAGCATGTTGCTGGATTGGATCTGTCACTTGCTGGTGTTATGTGCTATTCACTTTTTTCTCGGCTGATTTCCATTGATTTTTGTATTGACACTAGTAACAAACCCGCTCGATTGACGGGCTTGATTAAGGGGCAACTGAATATTCAGTTTCAGAGAAGTGACGATGATCTGTGATGTGATTTTTTTTAGTGAATTGGTGTTTTTGCTTCTTTAGATATGAGAAACACAGTCAGTTTACAAGTTTTTATGATTAAAAGTGTTACGAACAGAGCTTAGAAATTATAAATGTTGCTCGTGTTCGCCGCTAGAGGCGCTGATTTTTCAACCTTAATTCAACCAATTTTTGTCGTGTCTTCGGTCAACATTAATTAAACATATAGTTGACAACCTCAATTTGACTACGTCAGCCATTTTCTCAACAATTTCTACAGCTTCAAAAGCATGTCAACCTCCACGTGCACTGTCATCCTTCCAACGGACATTCAACACGTGGCTTAACACCTCTGCAGAAAACATCCACAAGACATAAATTCACAAAGATTTACAATCTCACACTAAACATCGATAAAAAATGTAAACAAAACAAACAGAAGTTACGCGCACATGTGTTTACGATTCGCGAGAATCATCGATGTATTCCTTCACACGACTGTATGATATTTTTCTCCGTTTCTTTTCTTTCCACTCGCGACAGTCTTACATTTCATCTCTTCACATACGGCGGTGGTTTTGCAAGTCAGTTCTGAATCGAATGAAAAAAAGAAGTTATCGCTAGAGATTCAAAGAAAAGTCGTGATTTATTGGTTAATTATAATAGAAGCCGGCTAGTAATTTGATATTAATTATAGAATCGAACTCGCATTAGTCAGTGGAAAGAAGTTTTGAGTGTGTGTGAGAAAGCAGATATTGAAAATAAATATTCGTTCGATGCAAATTGTGAGTCGGTGGAAAGAAAAGTGTTAAGAAGGGATCATCTGTGGTGATGTGCTGGAAGAATTTGATACAAATTGGATATTTCTTCTTCATCAAATAATTTTCTTGCATCAATTTAACAATTCGCTGGTCACACTGGGTGCTATATTGACTTATTTAAAACATTTGGTGGCGTATCGCTTGACTCATTGAGTTGAAAAATAATTGAAAGTCATTAAATCATTAAAGCAAATTTTTTCGAAGGTCCAACTGAGGTGTTTTAAGCTCAAAACTAGATTTTTCGATGAAAAGCTTTATAGATGAGTGAAGTCGAAAAGAAGTTTTCTTCTTACGTCCTGATGCTGACACTATTTAAAGGATTAACTGGTTTTGAACAATCCGTCGCTGTGACATCACATGAAATCAGACAAGAAGCTATTTATGGTGTGTGCTTCTTAACTACAAAAGTGTTCTTTCATTGAGTTTGAGAAAGCGATGAAATTTATCTTAAATCAGTAAGAAGATTTACGATCCATTGCCACCCTCGTGGTTCATCGTGTGTGTTTGTGTGCATCGTGACCGCGGTGGCTGAAAATCGCACAGCAATTGCGTTATTGACGTGATCGCGACGATCTAGAGAGAGAAAATCTATGAGACAAGCAGAAAAGCCTTTACGTCTATTTTTGGTCAATTCTCCCGGAATGGCAATGCCATTCGCGATGCTGCTTTGTGAGACCACAGACATGTAGTACAGTTTATGCAATGATTTTTGACTACAATTCAATGCTTTTTATTTCTCTTCTTCTGTGCGAGATATTGACTTACAAGCCTTGTCCAATCACTGAAGCTTTTTTAAACGGTCGACAACGTTTTCGGCTTGGTGTCGTTTGACTCTTTTTATGGCTCAACATGTGGACATGACGATTGAATCTGGTTATTCGGAATTTTTTTGTTCAGCTAATTTGCGCTCGAAGCCCGATCTGGGCCTATATAAAAGCAAGCCATCGCAGCTTCATGTTTCAGGACAGGTTATTTTTGCAAATTTTTGAGATGATCGTCTTGAGATTTCTGAAAAAACGTTCTCTTCATTCTGTTGAGACACAATATATCAAGTGTTGTAGTCGCCCGTGGTCCGTGGTGAGAAAATATAAATGTTACAAAGCAACGAAATTCTCATTTGCATACATGAATGAATAATAAATTTCACGTAGAGCGAATTTTTCCGCACATATCGAAAGGTAAACATGAGACAGATTACTAATCGGTGTTGTGTTGGTGCTTAATGAACGACTTTAGTTTGCAAACAAATCAGACGTTGAGAGAGAAATTCTCCAGCGCCAGTTTTGTGTCAGTTCCCCATTCCTATGGCTAAAACGTTCCGCAAAATTTCAGCCAATTTTCACACGTCAAAGACGGAAAAAAGAAATGACATCATAGCGCAGTCACAGCACCGAGTCAAATAGCACATTTGTGGGTCATTCGATTTCGTGATTTTCAGATTTCTTTAACGCGCTCGCCAATTGAATTTTTTAAGTTGGCTTCAAGATTTTTCTTGACTCGCAAACAAGGCGAGTGCATTTAAACGAAGCAACGAGCTTAATTATGTGTTGGCAAAACAAATAATCGGCCTTAGCGTGCGTTTCTTGTCGATGTCAGACATGGAGATTAAAAGCAACTCGAGCGAGACACCAGAAGCTTTTAATCAAGAGAACCAGAAAAGCAAATAAAACACAACAAGCACCAATGATTTAAGGCCGAGATAGGAAAAAAGTGGGCAAAAGTCTTGAAAATCTGGAGAATATGATTCAAGGTCAAGATATTGACAAGCTGCGTCGCAGCGCACAAACACACTCTCTCCTCAACATTTTACTACTTAATGGTGATCCAGGACGTATTAAAACGATCTTCCGCATTAAAATAACTGAAAAGCACTAAAACGAACAATCCGGGATTGACCCGGTCGAGTATCAACGGTTGGTGGGCCTGTTGCTGAACAAAAGTCATTTAATCAACAAGCAAATATGGCAAAGACAAGTCGCATACGTAGGAAAACACCAAAAATCTGACTTGAATAACTTTGTAGCGTTCAGATGTTTGCAGTTATTAGAATACAATTGAAGCCAGAGGGCTGGCGGCAAGCCATCTAACCACAATCGGCTCCAATAAACCACTCATTCATATCCCCCAATTGAGATGTAGAAAAGCAAGGTTCCTTTTAACTCCCTAGCACAACTAATCATTCAAGAAACTGGTAACGCATTGTAGTGCCAACGCGAGATGTAATGATTAATTTATGCAATTAATAAAATCAAAATTGTAATCAACGTGATCTGCTGGCGCGTTTAACAGAACGCAGAGCCTTCTTGGAGACGGCCCAACATAAATAATTAATCCTCGGATAGTTTCTTAACAGCCAACAGTGAATAACAAAAATCCCAGAACTGTGTAATTAAGAATAAATCCACAAATTCCAGTGACGATGATCATTAGCTGTGTCTCCCTATTGTTCCATTGCAGGATGTTTTGTGATGCCAGACTCAAGTCAAATGTTCACGTGTCGAATTTGATTTTAATCGCCCTTAAACCTCCACGGCTTTGCGAGCGGAACTTTTTCTCTCAGACTTCTCACTTCACTCGCGAAAAGAAGATGTTCGAGTCATAAGGTCGACACGAGGCCCAAAACAATCAAGAAGTTGAATGAATTGCTCAATTTGCGCGGGGTGAACTGAGAAATAACAGAAAGAGACAAGAATGGTTAATACCGTGGAGAATGAATCGCTGCCAAAGAGCATCAACAATGGACCCCGCGTGTCATTTAACCGTGATGTGCATGTTAAGAGATATGGTTAGTGACTCTTTCTTTTACTACAGGGGTTTGTGCTTGTCGTGTGTTGCAAGTTATGCTAGTTGTACCTGGAAGAAGACTGAAATTTGATGAAAATTCAATTGATTTGAAGTTGGCTTTTCAAAATTAAACTTCTTGTACTTTGAAATTATATTTGAATAGGAATTTACTTGAAAAAATTGGAATGACCAAGTATAAGTTGTACTTTTGTAAAAATTAATTATACTTTGTACCTAAATACATTTTGTACCTTGAAATTATGTGTACTTTGAACCTTGTACTTGAGTTTACTTTGAACCTTGTACTTGAGTTTACTTTGAACCTTTTACGTGAGTTTACTTTGAACCTTGTACTTGAGTTAACTTTGAACCTCGTTCCTAGGTGCACCTTGTACTTCTTGTACTTCTTCGGTGTTCTCTTGAGCAGATTCACTTACCAACAATTCTTTCACAAACCTACACCACCCACGCATAAAATTCCAACCTGAAAACAAATACCAGTACTTGCATATTCACGTGTTTCTGCACAAACCCCTGCATTTGTGTCAATTTTACTTGTTTATTCTTTGTATGGAAATTTGTCTCGGAAAACTCGGAGACACGACTCGACGTATTGTTTAATTATTTCAATTTGATGACTGCAATGATTGAATGAGCTTGAGTCTGTGCATGAATAATCATGTTACCATTAAGCCTTAGAAGGGATGTGATGAACCTATCGGAGCTCGTTCTTCAAACTGATCCGTGATCACCTTGAAATTGTGATTTACACGCGAGCGATTCATCATGTGTTCTCAGAAGTTCTCAGCAGTGGTGTTCAAGACGCCACTCGACATTCTTGATAACTCAACACGCCACGACGGACAGAAACTGTTTATTTGTGTTCGAACATTAAAAGCATTGTGTCTGAGGTCACGCTGAGCCGACCCTGAAATCGATTTGAAGAGCGCCACTGCCGTTGAAGCAGCCGCGCACGGCGTGGGCGCATTGTGTTTATTTTATATTTTTCAATTTTCGCAAAATGGATTAGGATGGAATACTGTGTGAAGATGGAAAGAGAGCTTAATAATGGTTTCATATTCGCATTGCGACCAACGCAGATTTCAATGTACCGAGAGAGTGAGAGACACTAGTTAAATGAAGTGAACAACAATTCAACACCTTACGACGTACCACTTTGCATCGCTAGGCTTTATTATTTCACTTAATGGATCAAAATAACTTGGGACTTCTCGTTTACGAATGGACTTTTCGCACGAGATCCTCGAGGCACTAATGGGAAAGCCGTTGAATGGCAATAAATCATGTTATCTATGTTAAGTTTCATGTTCGAATCACTTTTCTTCCTGATCCATTTCATCCGCGCTGACTCATGAAGATTTCTCGGCATCAGAAGGAAGATTCCAGGGCTTAGACGCGCCAAAGTCTTTGAATGACAATTAGTGCGTTAGTAAAATTTTATTTATTCGTTTGGATTCCATCCATTCATGCAGAGGTGCTTCCATATAAGTGATTTTTTTACGGCTGGCTATATACCTACATTTGAGATGAAATCTCCGCGAGTTTTTTTCCGCGACGACTCTCTCGCGCTTAACATTTTCAGCTGGTACAATGGGTTTCCATTTCAAAAATCATTTTTTGCGATTAGTTGTTGTTATTCGCTTCGACTGACAACATTGGATACAAAGTTCTTTGTCATTTAGCGTTTAGTTTTCATTCCATTAAGTTTCATTTTCAAAATTCTGTTATTGGGCGGCAGAGACGCAATTGTTACCGAGTGTTGTCTATTCATGCATGACTTGTAGTCGCGCTTCTTCACTCATTCATCATCGCAAATCGGTAAATACACACAAATAATTAATCTTTTGTTTTATTGTTAAGGCTCACAATCGAATCACAATGATTCCCTGAATCACGATTCATTAACGTCGCGTTCTCAATCGCCCGCTAATTTTCGACGTGAACTGCCGGCGGACCTTTCGGAAGAAGCTCTGGAACGAGAAGCAGGTGTGTAGACGGAGAATTTTCGCAGCAGTTGCAGTTTCAATGACGCAGCGACTTTTTTCACAGCGCTAGTTCTCGAACAAGCAAACTACTTCGGATCGTTGCCACACCGAAAAAACCAGCATCGGAAGCCCGTGCGACGAAGTATATCCGATGCATCACCGAAAAAATCTAAACGCAGTTCCATTTTTAACCTTTTTAACAGCACCTCAACCTCCACTAACTCGAACTCTCCCGTTAACAATAAAAAGGCTACTAACGACAAGCATTCGACTAACAAGAAAGTAGAGCGCAGCAAAAGTGACGTCAGCTCGAGAAGCAGTCAAGGTGCAAAGCGCGACAAGAAACGCAGCGCAGTTCCCTTGAACAGCACCTCGTTCGCTAACAATTTGACTAATAGTAGCGACAGTGATAACAGCAACGCCTTGTTGCTGACAAGCACGCCGAACAAAAAAGTTCCACTAAGCCCAATAACCGAGGTCAACAGCCCGTTATCCGAGGCAAATAACCGCACTGATTACTTTGACGAGCTTTTGCACAAGCCCGTTGATCAGTCACATAACTTGGCGAACGGAAAAGGCTTCGCCAGCAGCGACGACCTCGACTTGATACCGACGTCCGATAAGATGTCATCAAAGTACTCAAAGTCGGTCGAAACGATGCACAGCTCGCAAATGCCAGCGGAAAGACCCGCGCTAACAAAAGGCGTGGCGGTAAATAAAATGGTGAAGCGCTTGTCAGTTGAGCGGCTGTCACCACCGCAGCAAGTCATCCAAGCCGGTGGCTTTTCATACACCAACCCCCAGCTTTCCCCCGTCAGCCCCTTTGCTTATTCACCAACTAAACTCAACCCCCTGACACCTCCCCTAACCAAGTCTGACCAGCCCAGTAGCGATATTGTGTACGCACAAGTAGTTTGCAATGAGTTGAAGAATGTTGATGGTAGCAGGAGTACGAACAAAGAGACGGTTCACATTACCACCGGGAAGAACCGGGAATCAGCTAGTCCACCAAACATGAAATCAAGAAATTTCGTTCAGAAATCCAATGATTCAGTTGATAATTTTGTCGCCTCCCGCAAAACAGCCTCGTCGCCCACGAAAGGAAACAGTTATCAGTACAGGAACTCAGTGAAAATCGTGACTGACTTCGAGCGCGACGACTTTGACACTAGCTTGGTGACCGACGACGAGCCAGTCATCAAGCCGAACATACGGTTTCAAATCCCGCGCTACCCGTCCAACTCCAACGTCAACGTGCGCCAGCACAACCATCATCAGCTGGATAATAACGACTTCGACAATCGCAACGAAATGCGTGACACAGATTTTAACGGATTAAACCTCACGCTCGGTAATCGGCGAGAGATCTTGGAAAATCGTATAAAGTCGCGCATCGGTGGCCTTCAGATCAATAACAGCGACAACAACAATACATTCGTTCAACATCACATTCATAGAACGTCATCATCGCCACCTACAACAACCAAGCGCTACCACAAATATGGATCTAATGAAATTATAAATCGCTATTCGCCCGAGCGTAGCCATCTCGAGTTGGCGCAGTCTCGGTCGCCGTCATACGAGCGAAATAAAAGCAAAAATTATGCAGATAGCACGTTGCGGAAGAAGTCCTACTATTACAGTAAGCAGAACAATGGCGATTCCGGAATCGAGGTGGACAATGTGGCGAAGAATAATAGAAAGAACAAGCTTAGTTCGCGGTTCAACATTGGGTGAGTGAAATAATCTCTGAATTGGGTTTTGACATGCGAGATTTTATCATAAATTTACTGGCAATCAAGGCTGCAATTGATGAATGAACAAGTTTAAAATCATTTCACAAGCCAATGAAGCAAGTAAATTTATTATTTTATCAGTGTCAAAGCTTCTCAAAGATGTTTCTGGCCTGAATTCCTTAAATTCTTCAATCATTCCAGCCGCAAATGGAACTTTGAAGACGACATCATCGAGTCAGAACTCTTCCTGATGAAGGAACGCAGGCATACGGAAGAGACGTATCCATTTCAGCTGGTTCGCACAGTTGTCTATCGCGAACGAAGCATTGATGATGGATCGCATTATGATCCAAATTTGGACAACGCGAATATTGTGAAAGAGTGGAAGCACAATAAGAAGATCACCAAGGATTTCTTAAAGTCAAAGAAGAAAAAGAGCGGACTGGAGAAGGTGAAGGAACTGTTTATGTCCAAAAAGCCGAATGGTGTCGACGATAATGAGGTGAAATCGAGGTATCGCGAGTATTCTCCCGATTTAGAGCCGCCACCAAGCCTTCATCAACAGGATATCGCCAACCGAAGACGACTATCGACACCCACAGCCAGTCCAGTCATAACAAACCGATCGAAATCGTTACCGCCGAAAAGCAAGAAGTTAAATGGTCATGTTTCGACGACGACAAGCACGTTAAAGCGTGACAAAGAGAACGGCGGTCAGAAATTCAATTGGTTTGCTTCGCTTGATCGATTGTCCAAGAAGAAGACCAGAGTGAGTTTGAAATGAGCCTTAATTGAGAATGAGTCAGGACAATTGATTGCTTTTTAAGGAACCGTCGAATGCCTCAACAATCGACCGCAAGTCAACAATTTCGCGAACGAAGTCCACGAGCATGAAGAACGTCTCGTCAAACAACTCGAACGGGTCGAGCAAGACTTTGAGATTCTTCGGCGACACCGACCGCGACGAAGCCGACTCGATTTCACGGGCCACTTCCAAGAAGTATGATGCACAAAGACCGCCTTGATTGATCGGTAATCCATTAAAATCTTTCAGAATCACTTCAACTCAAGATGCACGGTTGAAAAGTTCGTCGCTGCAGAACTTGAACGCGCAGCGAAAAGTGAAACAGACGAAATCGGTGAGAGCTTTGGAGTTTGATTAATGCCGTGAGTTTGCTTAACGCGAAAGCTTTTTCAGGTTTCACGATCGCGAGCGGAGCTTCAAAACATTTCGGAAAGTACTTCGGACACGGAGTTTAACGGCAACGACGTGCCGATACGCAGGCCATCATCGCCGGTGACAAAGCACTTGCCTCCACCACGTCCGCCGAAGTCTTCGAAGCTGGTCAGCGCTGTCACCACGTTGCCTCGACCGCCGAGACGGAAAATGTTCGCGGACGAACACGACTTTTCACATAACGACGCACAAGACTCGATTCCGTACTCGTATCAGAAGAAGGGAAGCTTTGAGTCCGACTCTCTATCGACTTTGACATCGGCGCGAAGACTTCGCGAGAGCTTATCCGCAAGGTAAGTCGAACGACTGAGCGTTAATTGTTTTTTCATTAACACAACTTTTGTTCAACTAGTCGTGAAAACATTCATCGCGATCGCTTTGACAGTGACGCAAGCCAGCGCAGTGTGGTGTACCTTCACGCCACAACTGTCGGCGACATTCCGTCGCAGAAGCTAGAACGTCGAAGACTGTCGGGTAAGAACAGCGCCAAGACAGCCATACAAGAAGAGAAGCCCATGATGCGATCCGTCAACCGTAGTGTGTCGCTGAACGCCCCGTGGAAGCCAAAGTAATTACCTTTTGATTATCGAAAATTTAAAACGAATCGGTCACGCTTTTTCATGTACAATCAGGTTTATAAGCGACGGCTACGAGATCAACTACAACAATGACGTGCAGAAGGTAAACTTATTTCGGTCATTTGGCCGTCTGTCTCCCTATGTTCCTAACATTCTTCGCAATTTCATGCTTTTACACACTCACAGAACATCAATTAGCGCTGATCAGCTGTCAAACTTTACTGCCTAACTTCTGTGGCTGCTTTTCCTTCTCCATTTTCACTCCAATTTCAAGCCATTAATCAAGTTTAAGGCGATCATCAACGGAATCTTGAATATTTTCACAGGGCAAATACCATCAAAATCAGTTGAGAAGCAAGAGTGCGACGCGGGAACCTTCGTCGGAGCGAAAACGGTGGGATCGCGACACCCCGAAGCGAATTTAAACACAATCATTACTCGCCGTGAATTAAACTGTAGAATTACAAACTTAAAACCCTTTTTGAAGTTTGCGCTCAAACATTTTGCTACAGTAAATGAGTCTATACAAACTTTAATTGTTTTATCTCCACTCCAGTCATTAACGTCTAACAATTATAAAAGATTTTCTCTCTCTTCTGTATTAATGTTTAGCAGTAAGGAATAAATTACTAAATGTTGTACTAAATGAAGCGTTTTTGGGGGATATTTTTCGGGGAATTTCAGACGAAGAACTGTCGATGCAATGGAGAAAGTAATTAAATGTCTGAAAATGACGTCAATCGAGTGGGAACCCACGACGTTGGTGTGAATTCATTGCATCCAGTTTCGTGCTTGGCTACTCAATTGACAGCAGTTCGTCGGTGTCGCTAGCTAAGACTCAATGAAATTGAATACTTAACACCATGCGATTTATAAACTTTCGCTTCCCTGACGGAAAACAGTTAAAGATGTAAATTTGATTTGTTGCAATCATTTTTTATCAAACTGTTCTGTTGAAAACCAGTTAAAAATGTAAACAAAAAACTCGCAGCATGTAATTTTGTCGACATGCCCAAGATCAATTACTATGAAGTTAAATCAAACTTCGCGTGTTTTGCCAAAAACCGGACTTTCCACACCTTGACAGTTTGAGCCTAGGTCAACAGGACAATCATTAGGCAGCTGTCATAGCGGTTACACAGACGTTCGACTTATCGTCTTCACAGCAATCATCAGTCCAACGTCTTCTCAACATTGAACTTGACATAAAAAAGTCTCTTTAACATAAATTCCGCTGGCTAGCAGTAAACTCCAAAGATCTTGATTTTATTTCAATGAGTAATGGTTCGAGGCAAGCAAGCAAGCGAGTAGTAATCGTGAACGGAAGTGTTTCGCCTTTTTTTAATTGCAAAATTGCCAAAAAAATCATAAGACAAAACAAAAATGAGAAAATTTATGATCCACTTTGACCACGAGCAATGTTTCGGAGGTGAACAGTCGTCGCTGCAAGTGAAATCGAAGCGAGACAATTGAGAAACGGTTGCAGTGAAGGCTGAACGAATCGTTACAAAAAATTTCTTCCAAAAAATCAAGAGCGATTTTGGGTTAGTGGTGTGGGAATGTTGTTAATATCACCTTGACTGACGACACACTTGTTCGCCAGCGTAGTCAATACAGCGATCGCAAGTCATGATCAGACTTACGTCAGTGACTTTAGAGATTCCCAAAGCATTACTTCACGTGAAATTATTTTGGGTTTCATAAAGCTACGAATTTGTTCACAGATGAATGTTAACAATGAATTCTTAATTAAACTGTTCTTCTGCTAATTATCTTCTGTGTGCACCTGTATTTAAACCTTTTCCCTAAACTCGCGCTCGTTTATGATCTCGTTCATGCGCTCGTTACGGTTTTGAACACAACCACGAGCTGCAAACCGGAAAGCTAACGAAAAGCTACGTTCATTCATGTGCGAATACGGCGTAGCAAAAGACCACGAAAAAACTAAGTGAGTTTGGGTTGCGTATGGTCTTTTGTTGTCTCGAATTAGTGAAGTTTTCTTCATCATTCGTCTCACTCAACACCGCCATAAAACGAAACTGGTTACTTGGTATTTCGGTGTCTATGTATGTTCAAATAATTCAAACCAAAAAGCAAACAACAAAATGTTTTTACGCTCTCCACCCAAAAACAGTTTCAATCTTGGCCAGTTTCTCTTCGCTGGTCTTATAGAGAAGATGTTAGTTACCGTTGCTGGCCATTTTAACCTTATTAGCAGCTTGAACTTGAACCAAAATTAAAGTGACGATTTTTGAACCCAAGTTCGCGGCGGAGTAATCGCGATAGCTTGATCGGTCTTGAAAAGCAGTGACAATAAATTAATTTCCAAGATGGAACCGTCTAAGATCTTGCGCAATGTGTCGATCAGCGATTTTTATGGCGAGAAAAGTGTTTTAATAACAGGCGCAACGGGGTTTATGGGCAAAGTGCTTGTTGAAAAGCTGCTGAGGGACTGCGGCCGAGTCAAGTGTATTTACATCTTAGTGAGAATGAAACGAGGCGGTAAGCAGACGTCTTCAACTTGAAGTTTAAGTTTAATCCAAAGTTTCACGAAAACTATTTCTGTGACATCTTCGCTTTGTGTGTCGTCGTTTCGTTTAATATTCGATTGAGAAAATATTCAAATTATGTTTACAGTGGATCCGTTCCATCGACATCAAAACTATGTGCAAGACATTGTGAGTATATAGTCGAATCGTGCACGTGTTGTGTAGAGAACAGCAGTGAACGGGTTTTTAATCAGTTCTCTTGCCACGCATTGAAGTTTTTAGTATTTTTACGAATTTTCTCTGATTCTCTGTGCACGTGAAGATCTTCGACAGAGTCCGCGAGGTGGCCCCAAAACAGCTCGACAAGATTCGTTTGATATCCGGCGACATATCTCAGGAAAGCTTGGACATTGACCGCGAAGACCAAGAAGAGTTGGTGTCCAACCTCAACATCATCTTTCACTGCGCCGCCAAAGCAAAGTTTTCGCTCACATTGCGAGAAGCTTTGATCTTCAACACTGTCGGGACCTTGCGGGTACTTCAATTAGCAGAAAAATGCAAAAAACTTTTAGTTCTCTCACACATCTCAACCTCGTACTGCTGTCCGAACGAGAAAGTCTTCGGCGAACGGTACCACCCGGCGCCTGAAGATCCGTACGCGGTCATCAAATTACTCAAGTCACCACACGAGAACGACTTGGATGAAGCCGAGCCAAGGTGAGACGTACAAAAACATACAAAATTGCGCATAAACATCGACTCGAAAATTCGACCTTTTCCTTTTTTATCGACCCCGAGTCTGAAAGTGCGTCTCAAAGTGTGTTAAGTAAGAAATTGTTCAAAAACAATTTTATACGTCTGTGCGGTTCTTCAAACGCTATTGCGTAAATCTGGCACTAACCTTGATTTTTTTAATGAAATCGATAATCCACGATTACCAGCAAATATTTGAATGTTGGATAATTGGACAAACAATGGACTTCCTTAATTAATTTGACTTTTTACATCGTTTGTGATTTTAGGCTAATGAAGGGCTTTCCGAACACTTATGCACTCTCGAAGATCTTAGCGGAAGGTTTGCTGCATTCGTACCGAGACAAGTTTCCCATCGTCATCACGAGACCTTCCATTGTTATTGCGGCGTGGCAAGAACCTTACCCCGGATGGGTCGAAAGCAAAAGGAACGGCCTAGTCGGGATTCTGCTGTCTCGGGGCCGTGGCGCCTTGAGAACGATCTACAGCGACCCAAAGAAACTTCTCGAAGCCATCCCCGTCGACATCGCCACCAACGCAATCCTTGCCCTGACTTGCAAGCGCGCCCAGATGACGGGCAACGGGATTCTGTACAGCAACTTAACGAATTCAGGCTTTCAGAAATGGACTTTAGGACAATACTTTGATTACGAACTTGAAATGGTCGCTAAATACCCGCTCGACTTGTTGCTTTGGTGGCCTTACTGCCCGTTGACTACGAACTGGTTTTATTACCAGTACAGAAGAATCTTCTATCACTACATACCCGCGTACTTCGTGGACATGCTTTGCAGACTAGTTGGTGAAAAGGCATTGTGAGTACATAATCAATGAAATACTTCACACATTTTGCACTTCTTTCATTGCAAGAAGGTTTCATTCAAAGCGCTGTCTAAGTGCTTCCGGGATATCAAACGCGTTTTGGTCAACAAAAGCGCCGCAAGAAATTAATTGCTTAATTGATTTTATCAAAGCTTGTCCGACCCTTGCCTTTGTTTGACAACTGGATCGTCTTGTTTACAACTCGTTAAAAGCGCCATTTACAAAGTTTTCCTTTCAATTCCGTCATGAAAAGAATTCGATTGACATGTTTGTGAATCAAAGCGATTCTCAAATATTGATTTTCTCATAGCGGCGACTTCACTGGTTTATCCCGAGCTTTAGAGCATATTCGCGAGTTCCAGAAAATTTAAGATTTCAATGGAAAGAAACATGGCACCTTCATGTGGAAAGTTGATTGTAAAATCCTTTGAAAACTGGATTTTCCTTTGTGATTCAGTTTATGACTTGCTTTGAAAGAATTTTTCAATACCAACCAGTTTTTTCCAAACAATGCAACATTTGTTCAAAGAACTTACAAAATAACTTTTAATGTTTCAGGCTGGTAACCGTGCAGAGAAAATTCGACAAAGGAATGACCACGCTTGGGTTCTACAACACAAGAGATTTTGTCTGGAAAAACGATGCCCTTCGAGACCTTCCCAACGAGATGAGCGAAGAAGACCAGAAAACATTTTTCTGCGACTACAAAACTGTAAATTTGACACGGAAATGTTTCACAAAGCATTTTTTAATGAATTTTAATTCAATGCAGATCGACATGAAACTGTGCCTAGCGAACAACGTTCGTGGAACAAGAAAATACATTATCAAATTGACTGATGAAGATTCACTGGAGTTCCGAAAAGGTCTTATGAGATTGTAAGTGTCACAATCTTTGACAATAATTCATCGAAAACTCATGCAAATTTTTCGCAGGTTCTGGTGGACCGATCTGCTTAGTCGCATCTTGTTCTCCATCGCCCTAGTTTTCTTCTCAATTCTCTTTCTTTTTCTTGTGTTCGATAGAGACTACCTGATTAACCTCATCATAGATATTTATTACGGTGCCAAATTTCTTATTCAAAACAATCTTGTCCTTCGCCCGGAAGTGCTGGCTAGGTGCATCGGCAGAAGCTGAAACCATCAACTCCAAGTCATTTAGTTTTAAAGACACAGGGAAATTCTTTTTAGATGCTTTCAACTTGTTTCAAATTGTTTTTCGAAATGTTTCTTTTTGTTTCAATCTTCCAAGGTCAAAATAAAACAACGCTTGTAAAGCAAACTTTTACTGGTTTCACTCTGTAAACTGAAGCTAGAAACTTTTTTCTTGTTTTCTCAATCTCCAGATGTCGTCAAACAACTTGTTGATTTGCACGTGCGCAGGAATGTTCGTATTTTGCTTTATCGCTCGTTTCCGTCTGATATTGTAAAACGTTGACAAAAAACAACGCGAAAATTCTGTCTGTTAGCCGGTGTTTTGCAAGCAACGCACGGAACTTGAAAGTTCACCAAACTTTTATGCAAGCAAACCGTCTAGTAGTGGCGCTTTTGGAAACGTTTCTCATTATTCATTTGGTCGTGAATTCAAGTTTATGCCGCAACTATAAAACGACTCCCAATCGGTTGTTTTTCAAGCGTGTTTATAAACAGTTGATCTGTGTCACCGTTCGTTATTAGAGAGTGTGCCTTTGAAGTGAATAAACGTTGTGGAAAAGCGCTGATATGGACGGTAATAAGAATACTTCGGACTACCAAGCCGCTGGAAAATACAATTATTCGCTAAGACACAGACTGTCGTTCTATTTGATATACTTGAGAGTGAATTTAGTTATTTTGATCTTGCTTGTGCCCGAGACTTTGAAAGGATTGTTTCACTTAGTGTTTCCGAAAAAGCCAAAATGCATCGCTGGTCAAGTTGCGCTAGTTACCGGTGGTGCGAATGGACTTGGCAGAGCGATTGCGTTCAGATTGGCGAAAGAAAAGTGTTTGATCGCGGTGGCTGACATTGATTTTCTTGCTGCACAGCAGACTGCAAAGGATATTGAAGAAAAGTACAACGTCAAAGCTTTGCCATTCACCGCTGATGTATCGAAGTACGATCAAGTGATGCGATTACGATCCGACATTGAAAATACTCTAGGAAATGTTGACATCCTGGTGAACAACGCTGGGCTGTTAACCATGGACTTGTCTTTGCGCGAAAAGACACCCGAAGACATCCAGAAGGTGATCGATGTCAACTTAACGTCACATTTTTGGGTAAAACCTTTAAAAAAAATTCACTCGACCTCTGGTGATCAATTTCCGCACATTTTATAGACAAACCGGGCATTTTTGGACGGAATGGTTAAAAGAAAACAAGGCCACGTCGTTGCGATATCTTCGTTTTCTGGAAAAATGACAATTCCATGTGCGGTCGCATATTGCACAACAAAATTCGGCGTCGCAGGCTTTATGGACGCGCTTTTTGATGAGCTTTGTCTTTTGGAACAAGATTTCATCAAAACCACGACTGTTTATCCAACTTTCATCAACACCCAAAAAGCGCTCGTCGACGTTGTCGCACAAAACGGCAACATGCCGTTTATGGAACCAGAGTTGGCGGCAAGCATCATAGTCAACGGAATTTTGCGTAATCGCAGGAACATTTACATCCCGTCATTTATGAAAAACGCAACGATTCTCAAGTAAGTTCTGATTGCAGTTTATGTACCGGCTTGTTTAAAATTGTCACAATCCTTCCAGTAACATGCCTGACCGGATAATTAAATACGTGAAAACGAAGGGAATCGACACGTCCCAGATGAAGACAGAACGCTTGCAGCGGGTTTAAAATTTTATCTTAAAGACGCCGCTAAGTGAAGATTTTTAAGACAAGTAGCAAAATAAAATTGTCATTAAAATCATAACTTTCGACTTAATTGAAACGGTTTTGTTGATTTACTTACACAGTGCGCACGGTTGTCGTGTTTACAGAGTCATTAAGAAGCAATTTAAATTGCAATCGCTAACATTAATTAAAGAAATTAAATTGTTTATTATGCAAATGTTCCGCGAGTGTTGGTGCAATTGAAGAGAAGAGGCAATTTGGCGCTTTAACAGCGTCGTCTCTCAGTCTCACTACAGTTCTTCGTGATGCTTCTGGCAGCAATTACCATTTTATTTGTTTGCTTCTTAGCACAAAGCAAAAACTTCCTGTTATGTTTGTTTAAGCAAGTTCGGCTTCGTATTCCATCGTTTCAGTCGCTCCCGGTCGTTGGCCACTTTCTAACTTTCTACGGGCTGAGATCAGAAGGTCAAGAGTCAAGGTTCAAAGTTTCCGGCATCAATTAATTTTAATTCCATCCAACGCAGATGCCTTCATCGAGACGAATAAATTCGCTTCGTCGTGCTCAGAAATATCGAAACTGTGGCAGTTTCATCACTTGAACGTTTTCATCAACAGCCCGAGCTTGATTGAGAAAGTTTTGATGTCCAAAAGCTGTTTGCAGCGTCCGCTGTTTCTGCTGAAGTTTTTCGATGTCAACGACGGACTTTTGTCTTCGAGATGTAAGTTCGTTCTATGGCTGATCGAAGCGATCTTGAATTAACGCCTGAATTTTAGACGAACAATGGATTCATGACCGTCAGTTTACGAGCCAATTTTTCATACCGAAAAATATCGACGCATACATGGCGTCATTATCACAATGTGTCGATTTGCTGATCGATGGTCTTGGCGCACAAAAAATCGATGGAGACTTTGACCTTCTGCCGCAGCTTGAGAAATGTGCGCTTCGCGGTGTTTGTTCGACTTTGTTTGGAATGAAAATTACGGACTCAAAAATTGATGAAATTTGCGGTCGAACTTCGGAGATATTTGAATCGTGAGTAAGCATTATTTTTCGATTCGACTTCCGCGGTTTATAAATTTAGTTGAATGGGTTTTTAACAACCAATTAACGATCTGTTTGTTTTCAGAAATGCAAAGACATTTGAGGCTGGGCTGCAAAACCCGATGAAGTTCTTGGACTTCATTCACAAACGGACGACAAACTGCAAGGTTGTGAAAAGTGCGCATGGCTTTCTGACGAAGCTTTTAACGGAAATGACGTTTGATGATGCGGACAACGCGAGTGAATCTTTGTTGGAATGTCTGCTGAAGAACGAGAATGAAAGGTTCACGAAAAAACAAAGTTGCGATCAACGCCGGACACGACACAACAGCTGCGCACTTGAACTAAAAGGTTTTATTCCTCGCAATGCACCCAAAGTATCAAGAAAAGCTTTTTCAAGAAATCAAGACGTTTGACAAAGCTGATCACCAGTCGATCACGAAACTTGACTACATGGACCGGGTTATCAAAGAAAGTTTCCGTCTCGCACCGCCAATTTTCCTAATCGCCAATTCCAAAGGACACAAGTCTTTGCATAAACACATTCGTTCTTCACCGCCACAAAGATATCTACGGTGAAGACAGCGAAACTTTCAATCCCGACAACTTCCTGCCGGAAATGATCGCCCAACGCCATCCCTACAGCTTCCAACCCTTCTCAACTGGTCGACGGAACTGCATTGGCTACAAGTTCGCTTACGTCTTCATCAAGCTGACATTGGCCGAGCTAATCCGCAACTTCAAATTCACTACGAAATCGAAGTGCACAGATTTAAAGTTCAAGTACGGCATGACTTTGAAGCTGACTCGTGACCATCGAGTGGCTGCAGAGAGAAGAAACTACGAGTGAAGCTTGCGCAATGCCTCAGATTTAGCACTTTTACAATTCAGCGCAATGGTAACTCAATAAAAGATGATTGCATTATGCTTTAACGTCTTCCGACTTGGACTTAGCTTCTTCCAACGATTTCGCTAACTTTATTTCCTTCTTTCGCTTGGCTGACATAGGTGCAGCCGGGTTTTCTCCCTGATAAAAATCTTTCAACAACTTCATTGCTTGATCCTCCATGATCCCTTTAACGAGAGTTGTGTCCGGTTTGACGAAATTGGCCACGTTAACAACGGTGAACCCGCCAAAGCGATCATTTTTACAGCCGTAAACTATTTCCTTAACTTTAAAACTGTACAAAGCACTCATGCACATAATACAAGGCTCGACTGTTACCACAACAGTGATCTCCTTGAACACGTCTTCGTATTTCAAATCCCTCTCCTTGCAATATCTCAGACACTCATCGATGCAAATGAACTCGGCGTGACGCGTTGGATTCGCAGTTTTATTAACCAAGTTGTGGCCGCGAGTTATGATCTGATTGTTGAGCACAAAAACGCATCCAACCGGCACCTCGTTGTGCTCGTGAAGCGACTTTCGCGCCTCAGACAGCGCATCAACCATAAATTCAGTCATGATTGAAATACTTGTTGATGTCGTTGTCGATTAACCACTGCTTGGCTTTCTCGACCCAGTTCTGATTGTTGAGAGCACGTGGACTTGGATGCGGAATGAGCTTGCAGTTGATGGCCTTAGAGATGAGGTTTTTCTTATTGAGATCCTTGATGCGGTCGTTAGCGTAGCTGCCGACACTGATGACAACTTTCGGATTGAAGAGCTCGATTGCTTGTTGCAGGTACTTGAGGTTGAGTTCTTTCAACTGAGATTTCGATACTCCCTACAAAGACAAAGGCCATTGTTACAGAAAAGTACAGACAACGGACCGCAAACTCACTTTAATTTCAGGAGGCGTGATGTTCCGTCCGCTAGCGTTCAAGAAAGCTGCTGGACAGATGTTGTAGACGAAGCAATTGTGAAAGAAGTTCTCCGGTTGTCCACACAGCTCTTCAATGACTCCCCAGAATCTCTTTCCACTTTGCTCTTCGCGCGTGCAATTGAAGCCCTCGATCGGCCTTGATGGAATTTCGTTTGCAGGCTTTGCGATTTTGCCTTCCAGCTTCATCCAGTTCTTCACGGATGGAATGTTGCCGAATGGAACCTGCAAAGGAGGGATTGCGTTAGTTAGAGAAACGGATGCAGACGGTTTGGAGAACTTGCAGAAGTCTGACACATTCCAAACAAGCCCGGATTCATTCCCAGAAACAAAACGCTCGGCGCTTTCTTGAGAAACTTCTTCATGAAGTTCACGTGCGCATCGGCTGCGTAGTCCAGTGGATTGTACACAGCGGCGATGTTTGTTTCCTTCTTGAAGTCAATCTCGAGAAGTTCCTCCGAAAAGCGCTGCTCCATTGCCCAAATCTTCTCCCAGAATTCCGGTTCGAATGTTACCGCGAAATTCGGAGCTGCGACGACCTGATCAGAGCGCTCTTCATCGCCACTCGATTTTTCATCGGGTGCACTCAGTTTTAATCGCTTCCCACTCATTTCAACGCTGTTGTAGATTTGTTAAATTTTGTTTACCTTTTTCCCACCTTTTAGCGCCGGCTTCGATTGTGAAAGTGGCCGGCCGCGTAGTCGCGCTTCGCTCGTCCGTGTTCCTGCGGTCGGCTACGTGGAGATGTGAATGTGTCTAGGCTGTTGTTTACTTAAAATTTCACTGCACAAAACTCTGAACAACTGGTCATTTAAACAGTGCTGAATTAACCAGGAACATGGAAGAGAACATGAAAACAGTGTTCGTGTTGGATCACACGCCGTACTTCGGCATCAGCGGCGACGACCCGTTCTTCATCGACTTAAAATCCGGAAAAGTGTCTTTAAAGAAGTCGCTGTGGACATCCAGCGTCGAGTCGTCAATCGAATACTGCCGCATCATCTGGGATCTGTATCCAACAGGCAAACTGATCAGGTTCGTGATATCCGACAAGGCAGCGCACATCGTGAACACTTGGAATGAACACACGCAAAACTTGAACCACATTCTTAACGCGATGGCGATGGTCGGTCCGCCGAGATCATCTCAACAAACTTCCGATTACACTGTCATCCATGGACTGAGAGCGGCGATCGAGGCACTGGCCGAAGCAGCTGACTTCCAGAAAGACCGGCAAGAAGGAACAGTCACCAACCGAGGAAGAGTAATTTGCATCACATCGGCCCGCGACAATCCCAGCATGAACAGCTTGGAGAAGATCTTCCACCAAGTGCTAGTCCAACAGAACGCAATTTCCGTTAAAAGCAAAGACATGC
The DNA here is from genome assembly GCA_000775305.1 of Belgica antarctica. Taxonomy (NCBI): domain Eukaryota; kingdom Metazoa; phylum Arthropoda; class Insecta; order Diptera; family Chironomidae; genus Belgica; species Belgica antarctica. The sequence continues at coordinate 56,707 of JPYR01000414.1, forward strand.
TGACCATCGACTTCTGTCACTTGGTCATCATCAACTTGTTCCCGTCAAACATGGAAACTCTGGTGACGAATCGACCGCCGCAGGAAGTCAGCAGCATCCTCCGGTCTGAAATTCACTCAAATTCATCGGGAAAACTGCCGAAGCTGCTGATGAGCTTGATTCTCGAGCATTACAACCTGGCATCTACGACAGTCACCGGCATTCCCATGAAGGAAGAACAAAACTCAAGCTCGTCGGCTAACTACGATGTTGAGATTTTTCACGAAGCTCGATCACACTCGGTGTTCCTCGGATCGGAACTCGTTTTGCCGCGAAGTATCAAAGAAGGTTTCGAGTACGACACAGTCACCCTGAAATGGTGCACACCGAGAGCTGGCGCCGCAGAAATGCAACATTGCCTTGTCCAAAACCGGATCACACCGGTTGACGTCACATCCCGACCGAGCTCGTGTCTCATCAACTTCCTGCTAAGCGGCCGCTCAGTGCTGCTCGAGATGCCTCGAAAATCTGGCGGGAAAATAACAAGCCACCTGTTGTCCGCTCATGGCGGTGAAATCTTCATTCATTCACTCAACACTTCGAGAAGTGTTCTGGAAGACTTGCCGTCGATTTCGGAGGGAGTTGGCGGACGAATCGTCAATTATCGGTAAGAAAATTAATTTTCTAGTTAATAAATTTAGCTCAACTTGTTGCTTTTATTTTTAGAATCCCCGACTTTGTGCAGACAATTTTACAACAGCGTTTGGTGCCACTCAAGGCAAAGTATCCGGACGAGAATTTGGGTAAAGTTCGAGCCAAGATCGCGAAGATGACAAAATACTGGCCGTTGACCTTCAACTCGTCCGTCGTTTACAACATTCGACAGTACGTCGAGCCAGTTCTTGTGCTGACAGCGAAAGAAGAACTAAGCGAGGAAGAAGTCATGCAATGTCAGCAGTGCGTTTATCAGCTGGTGGGAGTTGAATCTCGCCATGAACTCACTTTGAACAGTCAGCGAATCAAGGGAAAGAAAGACGACCAGTACAGACTGATGTGGAACGAGCTCGAAGTGATTGTCGGCTTGAACGGGAAGTCATCCGGTCACAAAGCCGTGCTGCAGTGCATTCGTAAAGTCCGAACACAGGCACCCGAATCAGGTGAAAAGGAAGCCGACACTGCACTCGGTGGCTTGCGGAAAATGCTCGACATTGGCGAAGCAACAACGCTGGCTCAAAGTGTTTTACGCACCTCGACTGACTCTCCAATGTCACCGCCGCCCATGGAACGCCACAAAGGCGTTAAGCATCGCGCCACTCTCAGCCTCTACGACATCATGATGGGCAAGGAACAAGCCATCGCCAACAAACGACTTGACTTTTCGGGGCGACTAGCGACTCCGATTGGACAAATAGCATCTTTATACCTGCATCTCGCTGCAAAGGAAACACAAAACGATGTCAAAGCGTAAAAGTTGTCGTGAATTTTTAATTATCAAACTTCAAATGAGTTCACAATAAAATAAAAAGAAATTTTATTGCAATGTGAAAGTCTCCGACGTGTTTGTGAACGACAAAGTTCCGCCGATGCCATGTACCTTGGCTTCTAAAAAGCACTTTTTCTTCAGCTCGAACAGTTCGCTCAAGTCCGTCCACATTTCGATTTGCTTGCGGCGGTCGTCTTTAGATGTCATGAAGTGATCTCGTTCCTGGGGAAGTGAAAATTTATGTAAAAAGATATTCAAGGATGTAAAGAAGCATCTTACATTTTTCAACTTAGAGTACATGTTTTCTTGTTCCCTCAACTGCATTGTTAAAGTTTCCTTCAGAGTCCTGGGCTGACCTTCAACGCCCTGCTTCAGACTCTTTGGCGGATCTTCGCTTTCTTGCTGCGCTTTTTCCAACAACATTTCCGCCCTGTCATACTCGACCTTCAGTTCCTGCCACTTCACTTCGAGTTTCTTCAGCTCCTTCTCGGTGTCGTTGTACTCGGCATAAAGCTGGGCAGTTTCTGAGCTCAGTTGAGTGTTCAGCGCGTCGTAGTTCTGGAAGGAAAATTTCCAAACTCAAAAGTTAACTGATAACTAAAACATTTGATTTATTGATGTGCAATTGAGTAACTAACTAAAAAGTACAACGAGTGCATAAAGCTTTAGGTGATAAGTGGCTGTATAAAAATTCCGTCTTTGTGGTCAAACTTAACGGCTTTGCTAACAATATCAGTGATCTTGAATGCGAACGGAGGTGAAAGCGATTTAACAAGCAAAAGTTTTTGATTCGACAAGGGCGCTTGGAACATAACGTCGACGTTTTCGTAGCGACGACCAACGATCACGGTTTCTTCACTGGATCCGTCATTATAGATGGCTTCGACCCTGATGACTGAATCTTTGGTGATAACGTGGTTGTCGGGTCTTCGGATGGAGATCATGAAGTCTTTGAAGACGAGCTCGCTGCGTTGATTGACGTAAGGATAACTCGTGTTGACCAGCTCGTTGATTTTGTTTTGTTTCATCATCATCGAGTTGTCCAAAATCTTCTCGCCGATCTCATCCAAATTCACTTCGTTCGATGTATCGAGAAATGAGTTCACCATGTCAATCTGCTGTTCGTAGACGAAGCCGTTGAGTTTCTTCAGTGATCCAATTCTTTGTTGGATCTGTTCGAAGTGCAGCAGGTTGTGCACGTTGTAGTCAACTTTCTCATTCCCATAAAGCGTTGTGAAGTCGGCGATGAAATTGTTGAGAAGTTGACCAAGCACGAAGGAGTTGGCTTCGGAGTTGGTGGCGTTAGAACTCATCAAGATTCGCATCGCTAAGTGCAGATACAGGAAGTGCACGTAATAAGGCTTTTCCATCCTGCCTTTCAAAGCGATCGGCGAGTAGTAAAGAAGAAATTCGTTCCAATCTGAACCGTCCCAAAGCGGATACTCGTCGAGCTTGCGAGGCTTTCTGGTGAACTCTCGCGGGCAGTTCACTGTCATTTGCACTAAGTCTCGAGAAATTCTCTGCTGCACGTCTTTGTTTATTCGGTAGTCAAGCCGGCCGTTCGTCCACAGGTTCATCAGGTGCTGCATGACACCTTTGCAAACGATGATCTTGTAGTCGATAACAAACTGCGAGATCAGTCCCAGATCCAGCTGGGCAAGAAGCGGTGGTGCCATGTGGTGTTCGTTGCGAATCAAGTATTTGAAGTCGTCGTCGCATCGAAGCGTGGCCAGAGTCATAGTGGTTGGGAAGCTTGTGTAACCTTCGTCGATTTCTAAATTGGCTTTCTGGTTGCATTTGCTGCAACCGAAGAGTGAATTCGGTAGCGAAACGCATGTAATCAAGCTGTTCGAGATTGGGTCACACACGACGGCGTTCAGTTGGACAACGAACGGCTGATTTCCACCGATGACGATCTCACGAGTCTTCAGTGAATCAATCTCAGCCACGAAATGCTTCATAATTTCGTTTCCGATAGTTGGGGTGGGAAAAGCGCCGTAATAGATGCCAATCACGAACGGATCATCGAAGACCTGGCAGTTTATTCGACCGAAAATAATCATACACTGTGGCTGGGTCATGCCGTTGCAGACACTCGACTTGACGATGTAAACGGCAACGTCTAAAAGAAGAATTTCTGGCTTTTGAGACGAGTTCAGTGGGTCGTCGGATGACGTCACCAAAGCCATCGGTTTCCTGATGAAACTGGGGCGGTAATACTTCTTAATAGCTCGCTCGATGCCGATGTTCAGGTACGAACCGAACGTAAGCTTGATCACTTCAAACTCTTTCTCGAAGTAGCCTTTGTCGGGGCTTTGGTGGCTTTCGACGCGCAGGCCGTTCGTGTTCATCAAGCTGACGATGTCGTCGAGCATCTCCGGCTTAGGGTTGTGCTTCTGGGCGAAGTCTAAGAGCTGCTGACGAAGACTTCGCTTGGGTGGGCTTGATTCATTCGAAGAAAACTCGATGAAGCGAACGTTCGTGGAGTTTGGGTTGATATTTTCTTTATTTGCTGACACATTTTTGCTTGTGGCGTGGAACTCTTCCTTGATTCTATTTTTTCGAAGGACGATCAGCTCCTTGTGCTTGATTTTTCTCTTCACCGGCTCCGTGATCGCCTTGTTGAGAACAGTCAGCAAGTTCACTTTGACGACTTTGCGCAGCGTCTTGCTGATACGTCTTGTGAAGTCACGCTTGGGTTTTGGCGAACCCTTCTTATTCACTGTCACTTTCTTCGCCATGAAGTCTTGCTTCGTTCTACCAATGAACATGGTCGAGCCAACGAGCTGATTGAAGAGAATTTGAAAGTCTGAACTCATCGACACCGAAATTGTTACTGAACCCAAGCATGAGAAGACTTTTTCCCTCCTAGAATTCGAAGGAGGGAAGAAAATGCGTTCGAGACCCTTATTCAGTAGGTAGAAAAGACCATAAAAGAATCAATACTGAACATGCAGCCTCTTCAATCATCTAGCACAATTTTCTCGTCTTCTTTGCTTCGCCCTGTCGTTCGTATTAATTTCTTTGAAAGGAAATTGGTAGACCGGCGAAAGAAACGGGGCATCCAGAAATTACGTCGTGTCAAGGGATGTTTTAGGAGTTATTCAGCAGTGTCGTGGTTGTTTTCCAAATGAAACTTGCGGTGATTATTAAGGAAGACTTTAAAGTATTTACAAGACACGTTTAATTAAAAATACTTCAATAAAAGGTTGTATAATCTTTGAAGCTAAAGTTAAAAGCAACATAAATGAAAGGAACATTACTTTCATTCACCCCCCACAGGCTCCCAATCTCAGAGATCCCAAATGATACATAAAACTCTAGCATATCGGATTTAAAATGCATAGAACACAGACAGCAGTGAAGAATTCAGGTCGGGAACTTGTTCTAGCGTTTCGTTCATTCTGAAATCCGTCCCCCGGTATCGATCATTGTTACAGTTACGTTTAATTCTTTTGATGAGAAATCAGATAAATACTTCGATCCCTCAGAATCCAAGATCAATAGAAAGGAAAAAGAATCAGCACTGCTTGAGTCATCCCCTGCGCATGGGTTTACGGACGAAAAGTGATTTCAACATCTCGTTTCCTTCTCCGTGTACCTTTTGCTATTGCGGCTCGACTCATAAAGCAACAAAAGAATAAATTGCAGTTGTGGATATAAATGTAAACACAGCACTAAAATATCTGTCAAAGTGCAACATTGCACTGTCAAGAGAGAAATATTTTAAGGCTTTACAATGTGTGCAGGTCGTGCAGGTAGATGGCAAAAATGTTTTCACTGACTTGCTTTTTGGTCTCGCATTCGTCCCTTAACTCCGAAATGCGTTCACGCAAGGGTCGCAATCGCTGGGACATTGGTGCGAGTTTTTCGCGCGCCGCCAAAACAGCTCTGGAGAGACCTTCAACCAGCCGCGACAGTTCAGTGATGCCGCGGGACTCAACAGGTGAATCAGGTCGGGACGTCAATGGATCCAACGAACTCGGATCTTCGTCGTTGACTGCAACAAGCGACGGGTCTTGAGAACGAAGGTTTTCAAGTGTCTCGGCCAAATCATTCGCTTCGGCTTTTACTGACGCAATTTCCGATCGCTGCTGCTTGTAAACGTTGCTTTTAGCGCGCAGAGTGTTCACAAACTGTTTCAAATCGTCACCGCGCAGAATAACTTCACCGACAGTGTCGTGAAGCCGCTGCTGCTTGTCTTTTAGCTGACTTTCGATTTCATTCATTTCTCTGGTCAGCTGGTCCAATTGTTCAGCAGCAGTCTCCTTGTTTCTTGCAATCAGTGACGACTGCTGACGGAACGGACCTAAACCGAGAACATCGTTTTGCTGGCTTTTGTCGTTCATTTTCGTCTCGACCATCCTGTGAACTTCCTTGTTGACTTCATCGAGTCTGTACTGCAGGTCACCAACGTAGTCACGAGTGATGTTTGGTTCATCGATGACTTCTTGAAGGATGTTCACTTCAGTTTGACGCACCAAAAATTCTTGTGGCAGCTTTTGCTTAACCATGAACTCGAGTACTTGAGTTTCTTCGACTATCGCGTCAAGCATTTGTTGCGGCGATGTTCCTTGCGTTGACATGCGCATGTTCTGAAACTCTTTCTGTGATCTGTCGTTCAAGACACTCGCCCGTTGCAAGCCTTGCTTCTGTTCATCGATTTGATTCTGCAACTCTTTCTGTCGATCCTTTTCGATTCTCAAACCTTTGGCTGCTTCCAACAGCAGTTCTTGCTGCGGAACTTTATCCAACCTTGTTTGCAATCGTTCGATTCTTTTTTTCACATTTTCGATTTCGCCTTCAATGGCGATGGAATCGCTTCTCAGTTCACGAGTCTTTTTGCCTTCTTGAGCAGCAAGCTCGTACAACTGATGCGAATCCTTGAACTCTTCCATCGAAATTTCATACTGGCTGAAAAGCGTCATGACTTCCGGGATCGAAATGGCTTCGGGTGGCAAGTTCAGCGGCATCAAAAATCTGAAATTTGTTGAATTTAAAAATTAACTCTAACTTTTATGATTGCTGTTTTGTACCTTGCAAGATAAGAAAGCTTTTCGATCAAATCTTCGTTCTCAAAGATCCATTCAAATATCGGCAGCAAAATGTTCTTGTCACCCGAGACAAGTCCACGTCGCAAAGCCGCTATGTCCATCGAGTCGTCAGTGTACTGAATCTTCATCAAACACTCCATAATTGTTCGATTCGTGTCTTCCGGATCATTTTCCTTCACGTCCCACTGTAAAAACGGCTTGGAATCAGCGGAAAATCTTGGAAAACTTTTTAAAAAAATTACCTTTGAGTCGATTATGTCAAATTTATCGAAAACATCAAGCAAAACCTGCAGCAAAGCTTCATCCGACTGTGAGTCGAACGAAATCAAATTAAAGTCAGTGTTCAGACATTTGTTGACAGATTGAACGATTGACTTGAGATTCTCCGTCATTTTTAAGCAGAACTTTTAGAGATTTTTCTTCAAACTAAAATTTGTTTATTGTTTGCCTACGAGTCGTTTCCATGACGTGACCTTCACAACAAAACCAACAACAACCCTAGGAGGGGAACGCTGTAAAAATTTCTTTCTTGTACAACATAAATTTTTATGTTCATTCGTTTATTTACAAATCGCTAAAACATTTTATTTTGGGATAAGTGTGCATTGCTTGGAAGATTTCAATCGGAAACTCAAATAATCAAAATAAATTCCCAGCCATTAATGAATTTCTTTCATTGTGGAGAGTTTGCCAATGTTGAGAAATTTTCCAAGCAATTATTTTTCATCGTTGAACCGTTGTTGATGATCCTTTTTATTCAGCGTCTCCCATGCTTCGGCCGAGTCTTGGCAGATACGGAGGCAGACCACCTGTTGTCCGGCCGAACCTGGGTGGGTATGGCCGTGAGTTCAAGTTGGTGCTGCTGTCCGGAGAGTCCCGAAGATACCTTGGCGACATCAGATGCGCAGTTTCAGGTTTGGCTGTTGAAACAGATGTTTCAGAATATTGAATTTCAACAAGAGTTTTCACTTACAGTTAGATATATAGACAGCATATGGCATCAAACCTTCGAGTTGTAGCTTCTCAGCCAAAATGTTTTGAAGCTCCGTTGACTTCTGTACTTTCTGCAGTATTTCGATGATTTCGATTGGTAGATTTTCGTAGTTGTAGGTTTGGCTTCTGGAAGTTTGATTTTACAAAAATAATTTTTTCTCGTCAAATTGCAGGAAAATTTTGAATCAAACCTTTTTCCTATTCTCGGGCCAAACCAAAGCACGTCATTAGTTCTTTTATCCCCATCACGCTTAGCAATGTCGTCTTCGCCATCTTTCGACCAGAGATATTTGTTCAAGTTGGTTCCAACACTGTATTCCTTTAAACATCAAAAATAGTTTAGTTTTTGTTCCATTTTATATTTATTTTTCTTCATACATCATTCAAACGTGCACCAAATGCACCCGACGCTGATAACACCACCAAAATCACGAGTCCGTAGAACCCCAACATGTTCACTAATATTTTTTTATCAGACTTTGTTCACTTATGAAAGCTGAGATACTGTTGGCTGCTGCTGTCAATGCTGCAGGTTTTATACCCAATCTGTCGGGTTTATACCTATCAATCAAACAGTCGGTGGTAATCCGTGTGTCCATCTCGCATGCATAAATTGTTTTCATCGCAGTTCAATTTTCTTTCTTCTAAATACATCGAAAGCTGCAAATTTTATTTTAATATTTGTTTCCAGTGGGTGAAGGATTAAAAGTGACGAATGTTATTTCAATTTTAATTGTTGGGCGCGTGTTATACGGCAAATGAGAAGAAAGTTCAATGGTAATTTACTTATCGACAGATTCATTAATCTTGATTTTAGCAAAGGACGAAGTCGTGTGGGAACAGGACGAGACGAGAATTTAGACTGATTGTGAACTTGTAAACAACATATCTCTGATTGCGTCAGTAAAAAAGTAGATTTTCATTGAATTTCTTGAATCAGTGACGTCTTTTTCGTAGATTGAACTACGCTTGGCATCACCAAGTCTTCTCGTGGCTGCTTTTCTTTAGGCAACATCTTGTCAAAAGGCGTTGGTTCTTCAACGACGATGTTTTTGATCATCTTCGGTACATGAACGGACTCTGGAATCTCGAGTTTTTCAGACTTCATGACCCTTTTGATGGGAACCTTTTGCTGTTTTTCTTCTTCAATTTCTTCGATTTTCATTCGGAAAGCGTTTCTTGGAGGCAGTTTTTGTCTCAAGTTTGCCATTTCTGTCAAAGCTGTTTGATTCGTGATGTCAATGTCAAGAACTTTTTCAAACGTATCGAAAGCTTCTGACAGCATTTTTTCACCCAGGAACGCTTGGCCCTTTCGAAGCAAAGCTTTCACGTTGTTCGGTTCAATTCTGAGACACTCGTTGGTGTCTGAAATCACTTGGATGAAGTTTTTAAGCTTCAGATCTGAAGGAAAATCAATTTAAGAGTTGTTATTTGAAGATTTTTAATACAAAACTTACAAACTAAAGCTCGATTATTAAAAGCCGCAGCAGTTTTCTTGACTCGCAAGCTTTGCATGTATTCCTTGATTGCTTCGTCGTAATCTTTGGCCTTGTAGCATTCGTTCCCCTTGGTTTTGAAACTCGCCGCCAAATAATCTCGCTCAAACTCGGTCAAGCAGTCAACTTCTTCGTCTTTTATTTCTTCAATCAGTTTTGCAACGTTCTTCTTGTTTTTCAGTTCAACCATTTCACGCTGACGTTCTTCGTCAAAATCAATTTTCATTTCAGCTGCGTCAGCATCGAACTTGTCCCATTTCGAGTAGTCAGTGGATTTGATGCGGTTCGAAACAGTCAAGGTTGAGTTTGTGTTTTCAATTGGTTTAATGACTTTCCGTATCGGTGGTTCAGGTTTTGCTTGCGGTTCCATTTCCTTCATCAGTTGATCTTGAATTTTCATGTCACAAATCCAATTTTTCATGTCAAGGTCGAGTTGAACTGCTTCGTCGTGATCAAGTGACTCTTTTGTGATTGCCGGTGTTTCAAGTCGCAGTAGCTTGCTGTCAGGCTGCAAACTCTTCAATTTTTCTTCAGCATACTTGTTCAAGTCGGGGTAAAATCCTTCTTCGCCGGATCGCAATACTTTCACAATCTTTTCGATCATCTTTACGTCGCTGCACTTCTTGATGTATGCAAAGTCGAGAAATTCGACCGGAATGTCATACTTTTGCAGTAACGTTCGCTTTGGAGGCTTGTTACTCGATTCTTCTGACATTTTCAGCGACAAAATTAGTTTTTGACAGCAAAAAATTATGCAACTTGTTGACTGAAAATAAACAAATTTTTCAAATGTTGCTAAGCAACGTTCAGGAAAAGACAAAAGTTTATTGTTATAAAAGATTTTTTTTGTAACTTTTATTGAATGATTTTCTCTCCGACAGTTTTTCTTTGAATATTTACAATATCTTAATTTTTTATCAATTGTGCTTCTCGCAAGAAATTTCTTGGCAAAATGATAACTTTCTCACAAGAACCAGCACTCCAGCATGTTACAATCCCAAAGTTCTGACCGTTCTCTCGAGAAGAAATCCGCTTTTTATCTTCCTTAAAACCAAAAGTACCTAATGATAAATAGTTTACCATAACGAATCAAGTCTAGCGGTCGGCGGATTTGAATCATGTCTAGCGTCTTTTCAAACGAAAACATTTATACTGTGATTCTTTTCATAAATCGAAGCCATTTAGCGTCTCGCATATTGAAGTGCTTAGATTTCTGTTTCAAAATACGCCAGACTTCATTTTTGACAATATTTCTACAAAAAAAACCACACAGCTGAAGGAAGCTTGTGCTGTTTTAGTAAAGAAAGCAAGTCTCTATGTTATGTGGTTCTCAAAAAGTGGTGTTACCTTATCAGTAAGGTGTGATCGTTATCAGAGAAGCACCCTGTCAGTAAAAGATCGCTACTGGGATTTTTCCCTTCGTTACATTTTTCTTCTTAGTTTTGAACCACAGCGACGCTGCTGTTTGTAAATTCTTTTTAGTTAAGAAGGTTTATCAGTTCGTTCGTAAACTTCAAGGACGGTAGTCGCTTCTGGGAATATTTTCTATCCAAGGAATAAAAGCTAGAAACAAGTTAAAATGGCCAGACAAGCAATGTTTTTCACCTTCACCAGCACCGTTAAAGCAATTACATGCTTAGCTTTGGTGTCATTGTGCACCGAATACCTTAGCACATGTAAGGACTAAATTATTATTTATATTTTTTCAAATTTATTCACTTTTTTCCTTCTAGTCGACTACTGTTTCTTGTTTTTTTATGGTGCCACGGAGTTAATGTCCATATTGTTTGCTATTCAGCTGGATAAAGGCCTAGAACTTATGACTATCAATAGAATCAAATGCTTCCAAGACTTTAAGCGTATTCAGTTGGTGCTGCAGATTTACTTCTTCGTGATTCTATCAAACTTACATCAACTAAACCTCGCCGAGACTTCGAATATTCCCAACACGTGTTTGTTCTGTTCACTCGCCGCCGTTTACATTTTTGAGGTTTATGAATGTGTACGCATTAAAATTCTGGTAGACCGAGTCGAGGATGAAAAGTTTGCAGCGAAACAGCTTAAGAGCGTTGTTGTAGATGCAGCAACTCAAGAAAAAGGCGCGTTGCCAAAGTACGAAGACGCCATCAAGATTGATGTCAAGGCTTAAGTTTGCGTTTTTTTATTCCTAGATTCAGACATTTAGAAAAGATTCACTTCAAATAGCTTCTAAATTTGGTTCAGCTTCAAACGCGATCAATGAAGACGGTTCAGAAACTTGAACATTGACGTTCACGTTTGATTTAGTTTCATGGAATAAATTATAAAAACATTTGACTCCAAATAGAAATTTTCAAACGAAAACTTAGTAAATAAATAATAAAAAGCATTGAAAACTTACGTTTATCGAGCAATAACTTGTAGCAGCAGACATTTTTCAGAAAAATTGACAAAAAGTAAACAGAAATTTCAGGAAGAACACAAAATTTATGTAAATTTTCTTACCTGAGATATAATTAGTGCTTGCTTGAAGGTATTATATGAGTCTCAGGCAATAGAATGGGTTTTGGCTAGTCTGCAACCTTTTTTTAATTGTCATCTCCATTCGATCATTAGCAATCGTTTTATAAAGCAATTGGAAATTAAAAAGTTTCAACAATGATGAGTCCGATTTGTTTAAAAGTTGATAAAAAAAAAAGTTCTGCATGTTTAGCTGCTAGAATTCAGTTTCAGTGTTTTTAAAAAATTTAGTAGCGAAGTTTTTGGTGTAAATAAAACTTGTTCAAAACGTGCTTTGAAAAGTCAAGAATTTATCAGTTAAGAAT
>JPYR01000415.1:14214-26012 GCA_000775305.1 Belgica antarctica
TCCAGACCACTGACAAGACGGTATTGGGAATTTTCGCAACTTGAATAGAATTTATCGGACAGTTTATCGACAAAGGCTTGAACGGTTGGGATCTTTGCTCTCTTATGAAGTTCGACATTTTTAGAGAAATAAGGGGCACTTAGAACCTTTCGAAGGCATTTATTTTGGAAAATCTGCAGTCTGTTGAAGTGAGTCTCTGCGCAGTTTGCGTACATCTCAACATCAATTACTATTTGGACAAGATCTTTTTAGTACCATCGATCGTCTTGGTTTTCTGGTAGTTTTATTTTGATATAAGCCAGCATCTTTGTGAAATTTGTCGTGAGTGAAAGCAACGGTCATGTTAACGAGAGTTTTGGGTTGAAGTCTGGCAAAAGGTACAAAACACTTAGAAACTTGATCATGACTGCCGGAAGTTCTCTTCGGCACTCGCTTTTTTTGTAAACTGCGAAAGTTATGAAACTGAAGCCTTGGAATTTTAACAACTCTTACGTGGTTCGCATTAAAACTCAAATTTAAATTTTGGTTCTCAGTAATCATTAAACAAAATTTATTTCCTGTTTTCATTTCGTCGGGATCGATCAACATTATTATTTCGGAAAGTAGCTCAAAATTGCTTGTGAAAATGTCAAAACCTCCAAAATCAGCTCCAGAAGCTAGTGTATCAACCGAACCAACATCAGTTCTAGGTGTGACGTAGACGATTTGTTTAATTTCATCAACTTACTGATTTTTTTGCAGGAACTCCAAGGTCGATTCATCCCAATGTGTCCTTAACCCGTGTTGATGAAGTGACCCCCGACCAGGGCACAGTTTCTAGAGAAGAATTTTCGCGTGCTAGCACTGCAAGTTCGGTTGACAAAGTGCACGGATCAACTCCACATCCAAATGTCTCGATGTCTCGAACCTCTGATTTAAACACTCGGTCGCAACAAACTTCCTGGGCCCATCCAAATGTCAGATCCAACTGTTCCAAAAGAAACCAGCAAGCCAGCCAATGCAGCAAAAACATCAACAATTGTCGACAAAACGATCCTAGTCAAACAAAATCAATTTGTGAACACCAAGGCACTTCCACACTTCAGCAAATCAGTAACTGCAAACAATGTGTTGCAAGCAGCTGTTCTCAAACATCTCAAACTGCCCAAAACAACTGTGTAAAGTTCAGTCAATCCAAACAGTCAAGTACAAAGTCGGCTTGCTGTGGTGGCAAAGATCGACCGATATCAAAGTGTTCACGACAAAAGTCTATGAAGCAGTTGAAAATTGTCACGCCATGCGATTCTTTCAACCAATGCGACAATTCACGATCTTCTACTAAAAAACTTGCCACAAAAAGCAGCTCGTGTCATTCGTTGGGCAGAAACAAAAGACCCACTATACCTGCGAGTGCAAAATCTTCTTGCATGTCGATAGACGTTTGCAGCGATTGTCGCGATGCTTACAGTGCTGGCTCAAGCGCTACAAGTTCGTGTCAATCACTGGAAGGCTGCAAGGATTGTGGCATATCAAAACAACCACCAAATTACCCACAAACTTCCAGTTGTGGTGCTTCTCGTGACTTGATGGGAGTTTGCAGTGACTGCGCTACGAACAGCAAAAGTCAACACAGCAATTGTCAGTCGATGAATGTTTGCAGCTACTGTCGTGCTGCTGGACAGTCACCGAGTGGAACGAATTCTTGTCAAGCCAAAGTGCAAGCTCAAAGTAAAAGTTCTTGTCAATCGATGAACCAGCAAAGCAGCTGTCGGGCTGTGCAAGCACCAAGCAGTTCAAAGCCATTCAACGGTGGTAGTTCTTGCAACTCGAGGGGCATTTGTGGCGAATGTTCCAGGAATAACGCAGCTTCGTCAAGACTTTTTGAAGCAGCTGCAACACATCCAAATCATTGCGGTGCTTCTCAAAATTCCGTTAGAGCTCGACAGCAAAATGGAATGGAAAAGCAGTCATGTCAATCAATGAACGTGTGCAGTAATTTCCGAATGGCCACACAAGCTGCAAGTTGTGCTTCTTGTAGCTCAAAGAAAAAAATGTCAGCAAAGAAGTCAATGGAGATTTGCAAAGATTGCGGGCATGTGAAGTTGTCACCTAGTAAAGTAAATTTCAAGCAATCGAAAGAAAACTGTAATTGTCAAAGTTCAGACACAGATTTGGGTAGCTTTTCTTTTGAAAATTTGTTTGAAAATCTTTTTAACGCTTCTTTTCATTTAGAACTTAACAAAAACACTTCAAGTGTGGCACCAAAACCTTCGATGATGTCACAAGGAACTCAAAAATCTTTATGTGCGTCTCAATTCACTCAAACTGAAGCAATTGACGAAGACAACCCGTCCGATTCACAAGAAGAGTTTGAGTGTCAGTCGGCAGAGTTTTGCGATGAATGCGGTGGCTTACCGGAGTGCAATGAAGACTTGACGAGTTTTTCTGAAGACGAGAAACCAACGAAAAATAAAGTCAGACAGCGGTCGTTGGTTGGATCTCCGGGAAAGCGGAAGAAGCAGAGAAATACTTCTGCAAAACAATCGAAAACATCAAATCTTTGCCCAAAACAGTCGATGTCGAATCTTCCAGGTCCATGTGAAAAAATGCAGCAACAATCAATGACTGATTGTGGTGACAATCAGTTGAAGTCAGCAAATCCTTGTATGGGTCTTAAATGTGCTGAAAATCCTTGCGCAGCTTATCAACAACTGTTGTCCAGAAAATGTCCACGACAAAAGCCACAAGATCAACCCAAAGCTGAGAGTCCTTGTGCTAAACTGAAGCAAGATCGCCAGTCCACCATCAAAGTGCAACCAAAAAGTGCGAAAAATCAGTGCAAACTGCTGGAAGAAGTGACTGAAGGCTGTCCTGAAGCAACGAACTATGAAGGTGAAAAGAAACTTCTTTTCTTGAGAAACAAAGACGAAGGCAATGAGTTCCAGTGCGATCCTAATCCTTGCGGTGCACTTGACAAGGAACGGGCAGAAATGGAAGAAAATGCTCGGAAAAAGCGAGAAGAGATGAAAGCGCGCGCTCTAGCTAATCTTGGAAAAATTGTGGAACCAGCCGATGAAGAACCTAAAGCAGAGCATTCCGACGAGTGTCCAGGCGACAACAACGATTGCAATGACATCGAAAAACAGCTGAATCCAAAAAAGTTCTGCAAAAAGTACCAAAAGATGCGATACGAGATTGAAATGCAGAACTTCACGATCGACAAGATGAATCGCCAGTTGCAGATGAAAATCATGAAGTGTTGTCCGCAGACGGAACTGCAAGCGTTGAAGCAGAATCTGGACGAAGAAGTTGGAAAACTGCGAGAGATGATTCGATTTGCTATCGACATGCAACGCGAGAATCAAAACGAGATATGGGGACCAATTCCAATCTCTACACAAAGCAAAGACGACAACAAAAGCCAAATTAATCCACCACAAATCCCTTTGAGCATCAGCCAACTTTCAGGCTTTGAAGAGTTGGAAGACATCATGTATGGATGCACCAAGAAAACTTGCCCAAAACCAGCAAAACCTGAAGTTCAGAAAAGTTGCCAGCCTCAGGTGATGCGGTGTGAGGAAGGAATCAGATGTGAAGACCTGTTTACTGGGGAAGCAGGATGTCCTAAATCAGCAGTGAACTCATGCGCAACTAAAGTAAAGGCTTGCGCAAAATCTCCAATGACGTCTTGTGCCGACGACGAAGTCGAACAAGAACTGAAAGAAGTCACAGATTCAATGAAAAACCTCATGTCCAACGTGGCAAGCATGAAGTGCAAGATCAAGATGCTAAAAAATGATTTCAGCACACTCAAGCCGGGCAAGGCGAACAAAAAGCAGAAATGTTGTTAAAATTGTGCTCAAAAATCTGCAAAAGAATTTTACCAAATTGTTTAAAATGAAAAAAAAAAGAAAACAAGACACTGTAGTTTTGGTCGTGCGTTCAATGAAAAGATGTTCGTTGCGTCTGATGATCAAGATAAAAATTTGTTTCTAAAGATATTTTCAGCAACACAAACTTAATCTATTTTTTCAAATTCAATTTCACACTTCGCAATTCAAGTTTTTTTCTGACCATAACATCCAACCCAAGCAAATCCGTTTCTAACAAAGCTTTTGCTTTAGAAGTATAGAAAAAGTTCGCCAAAAAAGTTTTCCCATGTGTGATATTTACTTCAAATTTGTATTGAGTGATCGGTTGATCGGATGGGCTGTTGTGGTTGTCAGAAAAACTTTGCAGCTCAAATTGACCCTGAAAATTGTCAATTAAAAGTTTTATTTTCAAAAAACATCTTCGTTTAGCTACTTTAAAAAGGCATTTTGGTAAGAACTGCGGTATTGAGTCATGAAAAAGTGAAAACGCAAGCCTGCCCATCAAATATTTTTCCAAGTTTTCCATCAGTGAACACCATTCAACGTGGTTGCTAGCCACCACTTCTTGAAAGAATGATCCATGCTGGTGCTCAACAAGTATTTTGAACTGCAAGCTTAGGAATGAAAAACTTTTATGTTATTAATTAATCTTAGCTTACAACAACTGAATCGGTAGACAACGATGTGTCAAAATTTACTACTGGTTTGACGATGCTGTTCAGTTTGATGAAACAAAACTTTGGAGTTAATTCATTTGGATTCAACGAAAAACACTTTGATGACTTCATTTTTGTATTTGAGAAAGCTTTAACCTCAAAAATCACCACTAAAATAGCAAAAACCAAAAGACTTCGCTCCATTTTGTTGTAATTCGTTTGAATGGTATCCGGTAAGTGACCTGAATCTTTAATATCTTCGTTAAAATTTTTGTGCTGCCAGTTTGAAAGTGGAAGGGTTTAAAAATAATTCATAGTTTAAAATAATAGTAATAATAATAATTCAGGTGAAATAACAGAGTAGAACAATATTAGCGCACTTACTTTTAGGTATGGGCAAGTGTGAAAGAATTGTGGAATCGATTCTTTCAACATTGTGACCATCAGTTTTGCAATCAAATTTGTTTCTAGAGTAGCCATTGCTGTACACCACTCAAACTGGTTGCTGTTTATTACTTCTCGAAAAATTGTCCCATACTTGTATTTCACCACGATTTGAGCCTAAAATTAAAATTCTTCAGAAAACATTTCTTTCCCAATTGCTGTACTTACGTATCCTGGCTTGTTCAGTGTTCGAGCCAAAGTTACGCCAACATTAAAAACTGTGTTCGTCCTTGAATAGGATTTGATGTAGCAGTAGTTAAATTTTATTGTTTCTGGGTCCAATGCAAAGCATTTTGTGCCCGTGAATTTAGTGATGGTAGCTGCATGAACTTGATATAAAGCATCAAATATTACCACAGCAAAAAATACTTGTTTCATCATTTATGAGCCCTAATTTCAACTGTTTAAACTGTCGTTGTTTTTAGCAATCAATTCCTTCCAGAATTTTGAACATTTTTGTTAATGATGTCGTTGTTTGTCGTAGTTTATCTACTTATTATTTTAAAATAAAAACTAAATTGATGTTTTGTTTTTCAATTTGTTCTAACATCCGGTTCTACTAAGAAATCTATTGCTAAATTTCAAGGTCCAAACATTCCCGGCAAACACAAAAGTTTAGGAAATTTATTTCTTGATTCCTTCTGAATATGACTGAAGAGTTCTTTTCGAAACCTTGATTCAAATGCAGGTTTTTATAAAACTGCCCTAAGATTGAAACATTTAAAGACTTGAGAAATATATTTTGATAAAAATTATCCAAAAAGTTACTCGCTACAATTTTCACAACTCACCGTTCGACTTCCAAGAAGCGATTCTTACGGACTAATTAAAAATTATTGTAATTAGGTTAACTGGTTGTGCAAACTTTATTTGGGACCGAATAAATTTTCGTTTTTCACTCTTTGCACAATTGGATAAATATTGATTTTCTGCGCGAGGTCGGAAAGGCTGAATTACAATGTAATTGGGAAATTGTTTTGTTCCAACCGAAGGCAAAAGCCGCATGTGTTTAATTGAAAACGCAAACAATTTCAGTGGATTGTTGAGCTCGAAAGCATCATCCAAAAATTACAAAACGATAAAATGTAAATTTTTGTAGGTGAAAATGAATTCAATGTGAAGGTTTCCGATGTTCATCGTTGAGTTGATCGAGGGTTGTAGCAAGCACAATATTTTTCATATTAAAATTTATGAAATGGATTGTTCATAATCGAGTGAAAACACTTTAAAATCATTTTTGTAATGGGAACCGGAAAGTGAGTTCTGGTTAGATAAGCTTTACATTTTGAATCCAAAATTGCAGTTGGAAGTTTTTGTTTGGAATATTTTAAAAACAACAACTTTTCTCATAAAGCTTTCAAACTTCTTTCAGTGGTTGAAGTGGAATAACACCATCGATTAAAGCTGAACTGGAAGATTCATGAAAAACATATCCAGTTAAAGCACTTGAAAAACTGCTGAATTGCACGGCGTAAATATGCTTGTTACTGTTTTGTTATGACTGAGTTCAACCGTCGACATCATCAACAACACTTTGATTCACAATATCTATGGGAAAACCCTCAAGTGATGTATCAAATGTTTTGCAAAACACAGTAAAATTTTCCAGTTAAGGTTATTAATGATGTTGCTTGCTTTTGTATCACCCACCCACTCAAGTTCGTAGCCGTCTGCATTTCAAAATTCACAGTTTCACGCTGCTGATTGGATTCACTTATTATTGGTTTCCACTTCTATGCGATAATGCGGGAGTTGCGGCACAAACAACCGTTTATCGATGCCCAAATCATCCCAATTTTTATTGCCCTATCCTTGACTATTATTTTCTGCTGACTTTTTCTCTTTCCATCTCTATCCCGTGCAACGACCAGTGATGAAGTTGTTTTTGTAACCATCGATTATGAATATTCATGAGATTAAATTTTATTTTTCTCGTTCACTCTTCCTACCATTGACTCCATGCACTGGATTTACAACACAGCTCGGAAACTATCGAAAATCGGTTATAAACTCTATTATGTTTCCATGGCGAAGCATATTCGCAGCACGCTTAATTGAATGAAGTGAAGTGAATTTAGAAAATCGCTAACGTGATTCCCTTGGATACGTTTAATGACTTGAATCGTCATTAGGATCATCAACGATTCATCTTAACTTCATTTTTTCTTATTTTTTTGTTGAAAAATGATGAACTCTAGCGCATAATTTGATGACAAATGATGATTAGAACTGAACGTTTAACGGTCAGAAAATGAGCTTGCAAATCTAAATAAAACAAAGCGCGACAGCCACGCTAATCAAATCAGTACAAAAGTGCTTTGTAATTCACTCACATAAAGCAAACAACATTGGGGACGAAGAAAAAGGTTTATAAATTACAAATTTGACAACTTAAATGACAAAATACCCCGGAGACTCAAAATCCACTCGAAAACGGAAAATTATTTACTGTTAGCAAACAGCGGGCAAGAGAAATTTGAGACTTCAGCACCATAACTTGATAAGAAGGGTCACACAATCACATGTGTAATGTCTACGTGCTTGCTTATCCAGCAGAAGCAAACAGCGCGCGCGGTCTCTGAGCCCACACATGATGCCGAAATCATTGACAACAGAAATACTCGCAAGCCCGACACAACCGAGAAGGCAAGAAGGAGAACACAAAGATCTAAATCACAAGGATATGATTTATTAGACCATTTCACGTAGTATTTCTTGTGCAAATAGAAGAAAAGCGAACTAGCTTTACCTTTTATGCGACAAGAATATTTTACGACGATAAAGTCCCCGACTAGCATCAAATTTAATATATTTATAGCATTTTTATTTGAACATTATGTCGCTTCTGTTTTGACATCTTAAACAGTTGCTTATTTCGTATTGCTTATCAATTTGGAGAAAAAACGAATCTCAGTGAAAACTGAAGCGGGAAACGTCAACATGAAGTGCATAGCCATGAGTTTGATTACGAAATTTTTTTGTGAGAAATTTAAAAATAGGTTAGAAGGCAGTAAAAAGTTGTTAAGAAGAAAATAAGCAATGCAACTAGCCATATAAACATTGGCCTTAAAATTTAACAAAACTCTACATTCTGACAGTTTAAGATTTGATTTTTAGAGCCTCCACTTCTGACGTTCTATTGGATCAATAATTTAATTTCTAGTGTCTTTCAAAGTCTTGTAAATTCTTAAAAGTGTATGAACTTACAATTTGCATATAAATTGACTTCATAATTAAAATGTAAACTTTATAAACAAGTGTCGTTATTCCGCCTTGCAACGAAAGACAAATTTACTAATAAAACATCTTTAACCAAAGGCTAATTTAAATCAGAAACCACAAAAGAATCAATTTATTAGCAGAAGATTTATTGAAAGGCTTAAAAAATAATGAAACAAAACATGTATCCTTCGATTTCAAGTCAAACTCATCGCCCAGATCGGATATCGCACGGATGTGAAAATAAATCATAAACCAAAATTAAAAAGTTTTTTGGTTGCAAAAAATGTTCGAGCTTCAATCGCTTCTTAATTAATTCAAGCTTTTTATTTTCAATCTTTTTCAATGTGCACAAAAAATGCGCAAAACAAAAAGAAATTCTTTTAAACTCTTTTTTTAAAAAAGATTCTCATTTCAGCATTTAGCATAAAACTATTTTGCCAATAACAACAACGAAGAAAAGAAGGAAAAACTAAATTAATACGTGGTCTGCTTCGTTAGGGAAAAAATCATGACTTGAATTAAGAAAATAAAAATTATTATGCTTTATATAAAATAAAATGCAGGCATTTGCTTCGCCGTATGTACACTCACACGGGCGAATAAATAACATCATCAAGCTTGGATCTTTCAGACATCGCTTTTGTGGGGAGAGATAAGACGTGACGTGAGAAATTAACTATCAAACCCTTCCCTTCTGTCTTATAATCATCCATAAACAACTCGACTAACACGGGATAGAACAAAAGCAAGAAGTTTATAGAAAAATATTTTCCTTATCACCGCTTTTGTTAGCGTTATTTTAATTAAATTAATTAAGCAAGCAGGAAGCTGATATACTAAACAAGAGTTTCCCAATAATTTCATTTCGACACATGTGATTTGGATAATAAAACGTTTCTTGATTATCGTCAAGGGGTTTGTCAACGACAACTTTGTGGTAGATGTGTTGAAGGTTTGTTGTTGGATTGTTCAACTTATCTCTAAACTTATCCTTAATTTATTTCAGCTTTTTAGTCAAATAATTGTTTCGTGCAAAAACAATCATCAATCGCTATGTGATTTCTACACCTAAGTTCTTCATGACAATCCATCGTAGAACTAGCGTAAACACTCGACCAAAGTCCATTTCTAAATATCTTCGAACGTGTTCCATGTGAATCTTGACGAATCAATCTGGGATGATCACAGTTCAACGTTTTATTCTGGTTAATTAGTAGGACTAAAGATTTTCTTCCCCGCTTCTTTGAAAACAACAATTAAGATAACATGGTATTGAAGATTCTCATCTTTAGCTTTTACGACCGCCAGCTATAGATTTATTCTTCCATCTATTCCATCTAATTAACTCAATTGGTCTTGATAAGTTTTATCAGGTAAGATTGCTGGAAGCAGCGGTTAATGTTTGTTGCCTTAATTTTTTATGGGCATTTGAGTTTAACTTTTCCGGGGCTTTAACGTTGAGGATTTTTATTGGCCAAGTTTCAAGCACTTTTTCCTTTATTTTCAATGGTCGAATGCAAAAATCAGATTCAGAAAATAAATTATTATCGTTTGGACGTAAAGTTGCTGTTTTTGAAGACGCCATTCAAACAAGAAGTTGTTAACAACCCAAAAAGGAAAATAATTCAGACTGAAAGGATTCTTCTTAATATTTCAAGTGCTTGTTAATTCAAAAGAGTTTCGATTCAACTATTTGAATTATTTGTAGTGAGAGAAGTCGAAAAAGGTTTTCGTTTCTTTTAGGTTGAGTAAATGCACTACGTCGAGTTCATGCTGCAAATGCTTACGTGATTTGTATCTCGAATGTTTACAGATATTTTTTTTTCAAACTAGACTTGAAAGTAGATTTTTGGTTTATCTTGAATTTGGTTTGGATTTTATTTTCTGTTTGATGATCGTTTGCTGAAGTACAAATTGAATGATTCAATTTCAGTTCGTTGTGCCGTTTTCGCAGAAATCGAAGCTAATCAGTCGAACAAAACATGTCAGACTTGAGAGTGATGTTTCCACTCAGTTGGAATTGAACTTTTCTAGTATTTGAACCTTCCCAGTTCAACTTTTTGTTGAAATGTCGAAATTTCAATTATTCCTTAACCTGATTCCCGTGAGAAAAATTTCCGATTTCCCAACTGAATTGAAATCAAACAAACAACAATTTTAATTTCTTAAAATTTTGTTTTGCTTTCGAATCAAAAAGAAATTCACCACAATAGCCGTTTGACTTTCCACATGAGAATCAAATATTGACAAACTCTTTTCTCGAAAATGTTCTTTTCATTTGGAAATTCTTCTTGACTCGGTGCTGCTTTCTTGAAAAAAGCACTTTTTGTTATTCAATATTTGTCTTTGACTGCTGTTTCTCGGGGGACAAAGCACTGATGTCGAGAGTCAATATTCATTGTTTAGTTCTCGTTGCTGCATAATATTTTGTCAAACACAAGTCATTAATTTTCTTTCTCCTTGGCTGAAGCCATTCAATTTCTTCTCTTGTGTGTCGCATTATTTGAAGAATCGAAATAAATTATTCTGAAATGGAAAAGAAAAGTCTGATTTGTAATTTGGCAAGGAAAATGTTTCTCGATCAGAAGTGGACAAGATTGAGTGAATTTTCCTATTTGAAAAAGCTTGTGTTTTGCATATGAATTGAACTATTAAAATGATCGTTGGTTGTGAACAGTCTGAATATTTAAGTTTAGTTGGAAAAGCTAAGTTTAAGTTGAGCCGTTCATTAAAGAAATGCCTTTTGAAGTTTTTCATAAGCTTTTTGCAGTTGTACCTGCTAAACTTTCTACCGCCAACGAAAACGCATCTCCTGAAAAACATTTGCATCTTTCATTTCCGCAATCAGCAAACTAAAAATTGTGTTGAAAATTATACAAAACGAGAAAAACCAATTAATATGCAAATAAATTTGTCAAATTTCACTGTCGAACACTTTTTTGGCAGCTTCTTGGTCGGAAATTTATGAAAATGGAAAGTCAAAGGAAAGAAAATGAAGAAAAAAATTGACAAAGAAGCTGCAAAAAATGAAGAAGCGTCATGTTGGGGTTTAACTGAAAGTGATGAAAATTGAATTTCAACAAATTTCTTTTAAAAGAAATTTAACTACATTTTCCAAACGTCAAAACGTCATTGACAAATGTGCACCATTTTAAGGCAAAAACGGTTTTTTCACACCATGCTGGAAAAGAAGACCAAGAAGACGAAATATTGATGATAAAACTTTTTTAATTATATTTTTCTATATCGATTCAAGAAGTTATTAACGGCAAAAAAATATCTGGTGAATTAAAGAAGGAAAAATCCGCAAACATATGAAAAACTTTTCGCTTTTCTTTCTTAACAAAATTTTCCATGAGATGTTTTTCCTTTTTCCGGTAAAAGTCTGACTTACAAAATTCCCGCCTTTGTGCAATCATCGTGGAAGAAGATTGTTGAATGAACCTTTGAGGGCTCTTTTGCAAGTAAACCTCAAACAAGTGGTGCAATTCCACTTCAATTCGTTTTGAATTGGAAAGTTCTGTGAAAATTGTCCGATGTAAAATATTTTTTAATGATGTTGTGAGATATAAAATAAAATCTTGTTTCATCCTACTTTACTTTTATTTATGTTGACTTGATAGTG
>JPYR01000415.1:50426-66996 GCA_000775305.1 Belgica antarctica
CCAGCGACTCTCTCGTTGATGAACCAGTTCGGCAGGCTTTGTTCGTAGCTATTTTTGTGGTTCTTGAAAACGTCTTCGGCTATGACCTTCAACTCGAATTGCTTTTTCTTCTCGTCGCTCAATCTGTTGCGGTAGGTTCGGGCCAGTTGAAGCAAATGCATTTTTTTAAGCAAAACCGACGCTTCTTCGCAATGCGCGGCTGGTTGTGGCCATGAGTGAAGCATGAATGATCTTGGCAGCTGCTTTGAAAGGCGGACCAGCCAATGCTGCTTAACAGCCTTGATGAACTCGGCGTTGCACTCGTTGGGTGGCTGGTTTCTGGTGATGAAACCTTTGATGAAGAACCGGATGCGGTTGACAGCGGCGCGACGTTCCTCCAATCGCTTCTTGGCCAGCCAGCGTCGGATCAACGCTTGGTACAAGATAATTGCGGTGCGAATCTTCAAGTATTCCTTGCGCTGCTTGCGACCCTTCCAGCGGGCTTGGATCACCGACGCCAAGTAGTTCTTCTGGTTCTGGAACGCATCTTCAGTCGAGAACAACGTTTTTGGCAATCGAATGAAGATTTTGGTGGTTCCCATGCGGAAGTCGTCGGGTCCATAGTTCAACGACTTCACCAGTGCTTGAACACCATCACGAGGTGCTCCGTTCCAATGTGGCCATGTCTCCTTGCTTAAGCACTTGTAACGCTTCAAGAAAGCTTCGTAGTCACGACGATAAGCGAATCCAGCGCGTCGAACTCTCAAATTCTCCATCAGGCCCAAGTATTTCACTTGATGGCGAATGATCTCAGTGTCAAACAAGTTCGGGCCTTGAACATCGTTGGGCTTGATGCACCGAATGTACGACGGTTCCTTGGAAACCAAAATCTCCATCAAATTGTTGAGCGAGTTCTTGAACTGAGTGATGGCAGTGTCGGGACGTTTTTTTGAGCTCAAAAATTCGTTTTTCGGGAACAAAGAACGGACGGTGGAGTTTTCGGACAAGGACATGGCTTCCTTCAAGTTTCTGAACAGCAAATCGTTGTTCTTGTCCAAGAACCCGTCAACGTTATACTTCACATCGCCGGCGTAGTGACGAAGACGGAACTCATTGATGCCGACGTTCTTGCGGATCATCAAGCTCGCGCGGGAACTTGCGAAGATGTAATGCGGGTGCGAAGTCAATCGCTCGTTCATCTTTTCCAGGAGGGTCAAGTCAGTTGCATCACCCGGTCGCAGGCACTCTTCATCCATCAACGCGATGATCCCGACGTGCTTCTCTTCAATCAGGTCGCAGATGACTTTGTTGTTGAAGTATTCAATCGGCGTCCACTCGATACCTTCCTTCAAGTATTCTTCTTGCTCCTGCTTAAGTGTCAGCTCGATGAACAGCTGCTGCAACTTTTCATTGCAGAAGTTGATGCACAGTTGCTCGAAGTTGTTGGTTTGGAAGACTTCAAAGCCGTATATGTCCAAAATTCCCATCACATGGTTGCTGTTGGCACGTGACAGGGATGACGGCGTCTGGAGTGATCGATTGATACGCGCTACGAGCCAATCGAAGAGACGCGTGTAAACGGCCTTGGCTAACGCGTCACGAGCGTAGAAACTCATGTCGCGGTCTAGCGGCGATGTAATCAAGTCACCATGCGCGTCGATGGTGCGGTGAGTCAGCGAATGCTTCAGTTTGTCGACGTCGATGCCGAGAACCGTTGCGATAGCTTGAATCGCTTCGTTCTCGTACACAACGGCCTTGCCAAGCTCGTCTTCACCGAAAGTCACGTTTCCCAAGTGCAACACACTTGCGATGACTTCGAGCAGCTCCTTCTGTTCATCTTCAGGAATCTCGATCGTCTTCAGAGCGTTCATCACTGTTCGGTAGTTGGCATTGTCGTCAAGATTTTTATCGCTCATGTTTGATGTTTTGTCCTGAAGAAAATTGTCAGTTTGCACTTGATAAGAAAGCTATTAATAAACGGGGCTCAACTTACGCCATGACTTAAGTACGTGTAGGTGTTGAGGTCGCGTTTCAAGTGCAGCTTTTCCAAAAGCGCGTCGTCGGCGCCGCTCAAAAGCTGGTAGAAGATGTGGAAGTTCCGTTCGTTGTCGTTCTGGTGAACGATTCTCGACTTCTCAAGCAAGTAGTTCAAGATGTTACCACCGTCAGGAATTCCTTGCCTTTGAACGAAACCCCGCAATCTTATCACGATTACTTATCGGACAGGTGATAAAGGCGCTTACCAATTGAAATTAATGTCCATATACTTTCCAAATCGTGATGAATTGTTGTTGCGATTTGTTTTTGCATTGCCAAACGCTTCCAAAATTGGATTCGTTTGCAACAGCTTGTCTTTCACCGACTCGACGCTGTCGATGTGGCCGGAGGCAGCGGCGATGTACTGGAGAATCTTCTTCGACGCTTCGGTCTTGCCGGAACCGGATTCACCTGTGATCAAATTCGTTCATTTAAAGATTGCAGATAAACAGATTAAGAAGCTTTGAATGAAGCTTGGACATCCAGTGATTGGAATTTTTTTTAGCCTGGAAGGTTTGGCCACGTTTTGATTATTCTTTTATAAATTCCAGTGAAATCTGGATTTTAAGTCTAGTTTCAAATTGTGCAAGTCTTCGTAATTAAGATTAGAGTCTGAACCTCAAGTGTGTTTATCAAACTTAATCCTTTAACTCTTAACAACAATCGGCTTTTCCAAGTTCCTAACTCTCAAACCAACTTTCTTCATTGTTTCTTGCTTAAATTCCGTCAAGGCTTCTTTTTCAATCACGGAACTGTCTCGTGTGTAAATAAACTCACCAGAAATCAATATACATTGACTGCGATTCTCTTCGATCAGCAATCGAAACGCGTTATCAGATAGCGCGAACCTATTTAGCGGTAGAAAAAATTCGTTATTGTTTCACCACATGCAACTCTAATTCGCTCTCTTCGTTCGTTTCTTGTGTTTATTGTTCGAACAACTTCAAGTGGCAAACAATAAAATATACTTTGAACGATAATACCAGGAATTTTGATAAGAAGAAGTCGAAGAGTTATGTAATTCACGATTTTTCACTGAAAATCGATCGCCAAGGATCGCCAGGAACTTACACATGAGGCGGAACTTCAAAAAAGTATTTTTTTCGATACGCCTGAACGTCTTCTTCGGAGTAGATCGACAGTTCCTTGTAAGGGTTCACAGAGATCAACACCTGGCCGATGTAGGTCTACCGACGAGAGAATTTTCACTGTTAAACTTCGCCAATTTTTGACAACCAGCAAGACACCGAGTCATGACATCACTGAGACTCGCTTTGCACAACTCTTTTCTTCTTACGTAAATAATATTCTCGTTAAAACGCTTCTCCAAGTTCTCGAGAAACACGTCTTCGTTAGTGTAATCCTCGAGAAGCACCGCGTCGGGCACGCCGGCCTTCTCACGCTCGTTCAAATCCCGTTCCATGACTCAACGACGGCACAATTCTTCTCACACACTGCAAGCTCAAGTTTGAAAGGAAAAAACGTCCAAATTATCCAGCTGTTGAACCGCGACTGTGTAGTTTTTATTTTCGTTTTCTTTCATTATCACTCGACTTGTATTAAATAATATTCAAGGTAAATAAAGGTTTTTTATGTGTCGACCCGTTTGGAACACATTCTGATAAGAAACTTTTTATTGTTTATCGATTTCGCGCATCGTCGTAAAGTCGGTGAAACAGTGTTTATAGTATTCAGTCTGTGAATAGGCAAACCAAAATTGGATTGCGCTGAATTATTGTTTGTTGACTTGGCAGTTAGCGCCACAATGGCAGAAAGTCATCAATGGAGGTGTGTACAGGTGCTGGATAGGTCATGTGAATTTTCTGTGAAACCTTCTGATTAAAGTGTTGATTGTGTTTGTGATGTTCTGTCTAAAGCTGATTTCAAAGATTGGAGTTTTATTCAGTTTTAGTTTTCCAGCTTTAACGAATCAAGCTTTACAGATATTAATTTCTAAAAAAAGACTCGTAATTCGATTTCATTGTAACAAAATCTTGCGACTGGAACTGAAGCTTGCAGCTGGAAGTAAACTAAGCTTTCCAATCTGTAACCATTGTAGAATTGATGTTCTTTTGTAAGTAGAAGCAATCGTCACTGGAAATGAAAGCTTCCATCAGTAGAAGTGAAAGATTTTATTAAGCTTTCTGGAAGTGAAACTTGTGTAAGACGGCGATCAACTTGAAATAAAACGAAACCTTTTTTTTTTATTTTCACTTTAAAATCTTTATTTGACGTTATGTTTGCGAGTTAAATTGTAAGTTTGGCACAAAAATGCCTCAGGTTTTGTTATTGGAACTCTAAAAGGGCTTAAAGTTCCTGAAAAGTTGTGCAAAAGCTGGAATGATTAGTGTAAGAAGTGGCGAAGCTTTCTTTTGTGTGTTTGCGTCTTGTTGAACTTTTCATTTTGATAATCTGCTGAAAAATTCAAAAGTCGCTGAGATAACAGAACTCGGCCGAGCATCTGAAAGATTGATTTGTCATCAATTAGCCAGATTTCTCATCGGCAGGGCTGTTAGTTTGCCTGGTTTGTGCATTGGAAGTTTTTTCGCTGCAGTATTTCTTATTTTTTCTGGCTGAAGCAAAAGTTTTAAGTAAGAATCAAGCTTCAACCTAAAAACCATGAACTTATTCCAATAAACCAAGGTCCAACTAACACCCCTGTCATTAAATTAGCGAGTTTCTCTCCTGGAAGGTGTTAAAAGTTAATAAAAGCACAGAATGGTTAATTTCTTTTCAATTAATTTGTTTTTATTCTTTTTTAACTTCATCAAAATTCAAGTTTCATTTGAGTTTAGTGCAGTGTGTGGTTGTCGTATGTGTCTGTTCGTGTTCGTCAAGCTATCAAAATCTACTTGATAGTTGCTTTGCCATAAGTTAAACTGCATTGTAAAGGAGTTTTGAATTAATAGTCAGCAGGTTTTTATGAGTTCTGCAGTTATGGAAGTCAATTCAATGTTAATCTTTGCTTTGAGGTTTCTCGTCTCGCGTTTAGAAGCAACATTTTAGTTTTGTTTGTTAATTTCACTTTAATTCCAATTTGTTAGTGTTTAATTTTCACTTTTTTTGGCATTTTCAATTCTTTTTCTTCAATTTTCTGCTAAAATTTTCAACTTCCTAAGTATTTTCGACACAACGAATCTGAGTTTCTTTGCTAACTTTAAATGAAAACTCAGTTTTTCTCCATCAAACTCGACAAGTTAACTTTTTTCTATAAAATCAATATGATTCAATTACGATCATCAATCAACCATTTTCGCGGGCATTTTTCTTCCCTCATCTCGCTGCGCACTTAAAATGTCAACAATAATTAAGTCTAAAATTAATACAATTAAAATGAATCTTGGTAAATAATTACGAGTTAGGAGAAATTAATTATGATTCATTGATATAAAATTTGATTATGAGTCTTTTTTGCATTCTGAATGGAATGTTAGGGAGCTTTTGTGATGGAAAATCGGAACTTTTTGACAGCTTTCAATGCAAAATTATGTTTGAAAGCTTTATTCAAGTTTTTTTTCAGGATTCATTGGTTGATGAACTATCCATGAATTTTTCAACTTTCAACAACTTTCCCACCCAAAACTCCGCAAACTTCCATTTTGCTTCGTTTATTTCACTAAACTAGTCATCAAAAAGACACGAGAACAACTAAAACAACGTGAACTAACGTAACTGGAGGGATTTACCAAGGGGAAGGATAGATTTAAGCTGCTTTTGCTTTTTATTTTCTTATCAGTTGCCGTTCATGACCGTTTGGGTAAGTCTCTCGACATCAAATTTCTGCTAAAAAGCTCACCGAAGTTAAGAAACAAACAAATTTAAATTAAACTAATCTGTCGTAAGCAGAGACAGGACAGAGATTTGTGGATGGATAGAGCATTTGTTTCACAAGTTTAGACTTTACTGACTTAAAGTTTCTTCAATTCGTTGCTGCTGGCAATGATTGGACTATTTCCTGTTTAATTATTGTTATTCACGTGTTTCTGGCTCTGAACCTTGCTCAGCAGATCGTTGCACTTCTCGTACATCTGCGTGTACTCGCCGCCGTTTGTGGCACTGTGATTATTGTTCATCTTATCGTGGTTGATATTGTTGGTGTTGTTGAAGGCGGTGGAATCAGAGTTTCTAAAATAAATTGTGAAATTTGCCATTTCATTGAACAAATGCTGATTTAAATTGATTTTACCTGGTCGTGATTTTCGTGAGCATGCTTTGCGTCATGACAACGGCGTTTTCTAGTTCCTTGAGCATCAAATTGTTGTTTCCGGTACTAGTAGGCTCGTCGTTTGACCGAAGTCGCTGGTGGAGCTGCAACACATTGTTCGTTGTCAGCATTAGCTGGTTGATGAGGCTGGAACACAGCTGAGTCGTGACTAAAATTCAGAGGAACGTTAAGAATATTTGAGTGACAAACAAGAAATCTGAATCTCACTGTCTGCATTCTCAATGTCACTGTCTTTCACCGGCATCTCGACCATTCCAGCTGCCAGCTCCATCTTCTTGGAGTTCAGCAACGTGTTGATACTGGTGATGTGCCGTTTCTCTTGTGGAATGTTTCGTGGTCGCGGTGGAACTGCCGGCTTAGTAGGACTAGTGGTAACGTTTGGTGGCGGCGACTCTTCCGAGCTCGACTCGTCTTGGCCAGCTGTCGACAGGTTGACACTGCTGTAAGAGTTTTGCATTCCTTTGCGTCGACTGATAATGCCGGCGGCAGATCGGGGGTTGATGTACTTCGGCCCAGCTGATCCGTTGGTTTTGTTCGCAGAGGAAATTGTCGGGCGAAGGACGCCACCACGCAATGCCGCTGGTTCGGATTGATCGGAGTCGCTCTAAAAATAGTTGGAAATTAGTTTTTATTCAGGTTTTATCCAAAATTGATCTAAATTTGAACTTATTTATCAACTCATAAACTTACAGCTTGATTCAACATGCCAACTGACACGCTGCGCATTCCCATTCCGGACGTGGCTGACTTTCCAACCGACGATGCGCTTCTTTTCGGGAGATTTCTAGTTCCGCTGCGTTCCTTCGGCGACTTCTGGTTGACTGGCGCACCTTTGATGTTTAAACCTTTTATTAGAATTTTCCATTTACAGTCGAAATCAAGATGAAAATAATTTTGACACACATCACAACAGTTGATGGAATCATGCGCAAGGCAAAATGATATCAAAGTGAAGCAATTCCTGTGCTTGCGTCAAAAAACGAAGAAAAATTGCGGTTTGTTACCTTTTCCCATACTTAAGTCGCTAAGTGAGCAAGCTCGTCTAATCGATGACTCATTTTCGTCGTCATCGTCAGGCAAAAAAGCTTTTGGGCCTGTGCGTTTAACATCCATAAATAACATAAAAGGGAAGGCAACATGAAATGATAAGAAACGGTAAAAATAAGAGATGAGAAAATTGTTTGAAAAATAATTTTTTCGCTGACAATTAAAATAAATTGAAGCAAATTTTAAGTGAAACTTGATTGTAAAAGTTTTTTCAAAACTAAAGAATTGTTCAGAAAATATTTGTTTGTCCACAAAGGATCGTAAAAAGTGTGTAAATTCGCGTGGAAATTGAGTCATAAAATGCGCGGAAGTGATTTGAACCCGCAAGAATGATTTAAATCCGCGGATAAAGTTCAACTTAACTCGGATTAACCGAAATTCCACCAAAACGTGCACAGTTTGCATAACTCTTCCTTTATGACTAAACTTCCAAGCAAATGAAGACACCAGGAAAAAATATTTTCTTGTTAATTAACAGCTGTTAAAAGCGTCGTTAAAGCCACACCAGCAACAATGAAAGAAAAAGCGAAATCGTCATGCACCATAAAGCAAAAGTTGGATTAACGTGGATTTGGTGTTGTGTTCATGCATTGGAGTTCTTTGATCTCTGTTGATTGAAGGCATTTTTTTGCTCTCCGTATTTTATCTATATTACACAACAATCCCACATTTTTCTCTACCATGCTCATGCGAAAACCAAGAGAAATAAATTTTGAAACACAGCCAAAGATTTGAGCTCGAGAACTAGAGCCGCGTCTCGCTCCACACCTTCGCCAGTTTCGTAATCATCATCGAAATCGTAAAGCTTCATGTTCGACGTCTCGTAAAATTCCATTTTCGGTTCATCGATGTCTTCGATCTCGAATGCTTGAAATTTGGCACCTTCAAGCACGTCTGGAAGGCTGTAATTCCGCTTCATTCCGGGCGGCGGACTCGTGCACCAGTTGACAATCGTATCTTGGCCAGATTTCGCGAGCATGTCGAAGTTCTTCGTCAAATGCTTAACAAATCCGCGTTCCTTGGTGTTGCCATCGAACAACGGCTTGATACGATTCTCACGTCTGACTCTCTCCTGTTCCAACTTCTTTTCTTCTAACTCGACCAGTTTATTGATCACGTCGATTTTCTTTTCGATGTCGCGAAACTTGCCCAAGTCAGCCGGCGTGATGAAGCTGGTGTTTCCCAGCTGCGACTCGAACTGCTTACCAGAAGTTGACGGCATGGCATCGAGCGAATCCATCGAATTCTCATAATCGTTTTTCTTTTTGCGGCTCTCGAGTGAGTCCAAGCTGTCCATGTTGTCGTCTTCACAGATTCCCTTTTCGGCGATGTAAACTTCAAACGACTTTTCTTCGTTTTGGTTCACGGCTTTGAGCTTGCTTAAATAATCGCGATTGACAAAGTCGCGCACTTCTTGTGCTTGCGACAACGAGTTTGTCGTTTGCGAACAGCTGATCGTGTTGAACTTTTCCTTGTACTTCGCCCTGCCGCGGCCTTTCATGCTCGTAGATCTTTTGTGTGCCGGCGGTGGCTTGTGCGGAACGTAATCCATATCGAGATTAAAATCGCTTTTCTGCAATTTTTGTTTCTGTTCATGCTGATCACGTCGGTCTCTCTCGAATCGCTTCAAGTTTTGTTCGAATTTCTTCGAGTTTTGGATGATTTGAGTTTGCCCGTTGCCCATGTCAATCTCAAAGCTGCAAGATTTCTTCATGACAATGTTCAAGGCGGCGCTGCTGAAAGCTGCATCCGCAAAAATATCCGAACGAATTATCGGTTTTGGGTGCGCCTGTTCGTAGTGCGTCCCGTGCTGGCGTCGCTGGTTCGCGAAATCTTTGCTTAAACTTTTGTTGATGTTTGTGTTATACTGCGCAATCTTCGATGTCATTGACGGAATGAAGTCATCGCCGTAGCATTCAAGAGAGTCGTCACCAAAGTGAGGGACACTGAACGAAGTTGGCACAGCGCGGTGTGTTGGCGATTTCGTGGCGCCGAGAACCTTAAAACTTCTTCCGTCCAGGCTGTCAAAGCCGTAGTTGGAAATGTCGCATTTGACATCATCTTGATAACGATTCTGCATGTAGTAGTCGAAGCCGCATGGATTTGAGTTCGGACTGGACCCGTAAGACTTTGAGTTGTTGGAGTCGAAGCGGTCGACGAAGCCGATGTTCTTTTGGCTGAGTTTGGCACGTTCGAAAAGCGCTTCAAGCGGCGCGCTTTTGCATTCTGACTCGTCGGACAAGATGCTTTCCATGCTGTTGCAGAAGCTGACAGCACCGGCGCCATAGTCATCTGACAAGATACTTTCTTGGCTTTTTCGTTCTTGGTACTGACCGAGGAAGAAGCTCGCGCTTGAGTGACGTTGCGTTTCCAGGAATTTCTGATCGTTTTTCTTCTCGTTCGATTCTTCTTTGAGAATGTCTGAAAGCGAAACTTTCCGCGTGATGTCGACGTGGGAGAAATAATCCTCATAAATGAAGTACTCGGAATGGGACCGTTTTGGAAGCTTGCTATCTGGTTTTTTGGCGTGCTTCTTGCATGTTCCTTTCTTCTTCCTCATGTAAACCGCCTTTTCTTTGCGATCACACTCCAAGTCCAAGCTGCAGTCTTCGAGCGAATCGGAACTGAAATTTCCGTCTTCGTCGGAGAGAAAGTCGTGCTCGTGCTTTTCTTTCTTGGCCGTGAACTTCGGATCAACCGGCTGCTTGACAATCATCGTCGCCTCTTTCTCGTTTTCAGGGTGAAACTCGTCCAAGTTGCCGTACTTTTCGGTGATCTCCGCAATCATCCTCTCAGTGTCGGATTGTATCATGTCGAGAATGGTTTGCGCGTCGTCGCAGTACAACGTGTGACGCTTTGGCTTGGAGTCTTTAAACTTCACTTGATTCGCTCGGTCGTGGACCGAAGTCCAGTCGAGTTCTTCGTGCACTGGCGATACGGGGCAGGATTTATAGTTCTTAAGTATACCTGGATGTTTTTTAAGCTTGTCTGGTTTAGGTGCATCGATAAGCACTGACAGCTGTGTCGGGCGATGCAGCGGCGATACATTTGCAGGCGAGACATGACCGTAACAGCCTAATTGACTTGGATATGGCGGGTAGTCGCTCTGAATTTGACGGATTAAGTGACAATTTTGTGCGATTTTGGCTTTTGGTGCTGCGCAATTATAGAAATTGTGGTGCGGATGGACTAGTGCAGATTGATTTGTCGTTGTTGGCACATTAGTGTTTGCTTCTCCCTCTTCGAGAATGTTAGTTTAATGAGTTTTTGTTTGGGTTAGTTTTGAGTTAGTTTAATTAAGCAGCGTTGAGAAAGAAAAAAGAAAGAAAAGATTTTTGTTTTTGATTTGAGATTTTTCTGATCGGAAAGGGAAAACTGAAAACGGGTTTGTCTAAAATGAAACTGAATGTAAGAGGTTGCGTAATCATGAGGGCGTGAAAAATCTCAACTCGTTACGACGATCACAACGCTAGATACTTCAAATGTTACTTTGTGCGAAAAGACGTTTGCACTCTCTTACGGTTAGGATAAAATGCTTTGGAGGCATGAACTTTGGATAATTGTAATGATACGATAGTTTCGGGGGTATCCAAAGTTTTTGTAACGTCTTTGAATTGAAGCTGGTCTGTTTAAAAGTTACGTCACTTGAAAATTAAACTTCTAAACAATATTTTTAAATAAAACTACAAGAAAATCAAGCTAAAACTGCGACTTAACCTTCAAACGACCTTCACATGTGACGCATCCAATGAACGACCCCAAAATCAACATATAAATGAAATTAACTCAAATGATCACAAAACATAAAAGCCATAAAAGTGAAAGAATGTCCAAATAGCGATAAAAACTCACCAGCAACTCCACGCAGCAATCGCGTTCTGACATCGGCATTTGCATGACTTAGATCTGAGATACTTTGACTAGCACGTAGGCTCGATTTATAACCGACCTAATGAAAGCGAAAAATAAAAAAGAAACACTTTGTCAATAAGTTTAGTCGTAAAACCTGCGAATGACAACATTTAATCTTTCATAAATTTTGTTTTATGTTTTTGTTGCTGAATTTGGTGTTAACGAAGGAATCGGATTTGGTTTAGTTGCTTAACTACAGGTTTGTACATCGCTGGGTGGGATCGCATTGGAGTGTTTTTGACTGGAATGGTTGGAAAGTGTTTTCAAGCTTTTTGATTCCCATGAAAGCTTGTTTGAACTTTCCAGTAAAGTAAAAAAGCTTTTTGATTCCGAACAACTTTCCAATATTCCAGCCAGAGCTTCCAAGAAGTCTGAAGCTTTCCAGCATGATCAATAGCTTCTAAGAATACCAAAAGCTTTCCAAGAATATCAAACGTTTTTCAAGATTTCCAGCGTTCCACAGAAGCTCCGTTAAGCTTCTAAGAACACCAAAAAGCTTGTTCAAACGTCCTAAAAGCTCATTTTACGATTCTTCTTACCGATTTGCGGTGCACAATAATCGAAATGATAAAGTTACGCAACAACATTGTTGCAACGACTGTTTTTCTGGTGATTAGTGATGAATATTTACGAAAATAAAGTTTACGAAGCGCTTTTTTGTCATTTGGTGTTATCAATTTTTAGTTTTCATCAACGACTAGATTTGGGTTTTGTTTTTTTATTGCAAAAATTAGGTGGAGACAAAATAAACAGAGAAGAAAAAGAAGAAGACCTCGCCTTGTCAACCATGAAATCTCACCTTAAGTCGACTCTTATTTGAATTTCTTACATCACGATTATGGATTGTTACTTCCTAGAAAAATGAATATTTGGATGATGATTCGATGGAAACAAAATGTTCTTAAGAATTTGATGGGGCTGAGTGTGCTTGTGTGTGGTTGTGGGTAGGCTGGATGGGTTCGGAGTGGGGAAGAGATGACGACCGAGAGAAGAAAGTACCGACAGTCAACCGAATGGACGAGTTTGCGAGCGTGTCAAATGAAAATATTTACAGACGGCGCACGTTTGCGTTGAATTTTTTCTGCACCAGACGTGACTTCGTCTAACCCATTTAATAATTGTGCTTTTTTACGATCAGCCAATTTCGCAGCCGGCATGAACTTACATTTTCTAATTTCTGTTTGGCCTCGTTAATCACTTTCAGTAGTTCTTCTTTTTTGCTGTTGGTGTACGACTTGGAAATGCTGGTGTTCTTGTTGTCGATGTTGTGCATCGCGCTGATGCTTTTGCGACCTGTAACATTAAGAGTGAGAAGTGTGAAGGTGGTTAGTTATCTGGGGCGGCAGTTACGAGTGTGAAATCGACACTCTTAGCGAGTTGATTGCAATAAGCGGGTTACAAACCTCTTTCCTTATCGCGTCCAACCTCCGGTCCGTCGAGCGCCACCTGAAGGAACGTCGATGGATGCGGAATCGACTCTGAACTTCCACCTAGCGTCGATGCCAACGATCTTTCGGCATTGTCACCGCTCGGCGTCGAAGCGTCGTCTTCGTCATCCGAAGTTCCCGTGCCTGTGGCGACCGCTGTGATGATTTGACTGACGCTGAGGCCCTGCTTCTCCAACTTTTGACGTCGAATAGACTTGCGAAGCTCGTCTTCTTTCATCTCGTTGACTTTGAAGTCTCTGTTGAAGGGTGTAAAGTGAAATTCGTTAAGTTATCATGACTGACATGCTTTGAACATCGAGTCAAGCTCGAATACTCACGTCGGTGTCGATGCATGCGAAGTGTTCGGTCCTGGATAATAAATCATTCCGTGATCGGAACTCGTTCTTTCGCCGTCTGAAATGTCTTCGACGTCGCCGTCATGCTCGGTATTTGATTCCGAGTTGAGACTGTGCATTTTGTTGTGATCCATCACGACCTTCGGCGCAAGGAATGAATGATCGCGTCGATTCTCCATTCCACTGTCGATTGAGCTGTCTTCGCTTAGATAATTGCTGTAAACGTCCTTTGAGCTGCCGCTGTTGTAACCAGAAGTTGGCGTATTGTTGCTTATCAAGATGTTGTTGGTGGTCTGCAACGGACCGACTGGTGCGTCGACGATGCTTCGTAGGTCGAGAGTTTCGGCGTCGAATTGACCGCGCTGTGCCCACTTGCCGCGAGGTTTTGAGTTGTTCAATGGTATCTGAATGAAAGTGAAAGTGTTAATGAAGTGATTATGAACAAAAGAATCTCTTTTAGAGATTCCAAGGCTTCAACTCACTATTTGATTAGGACTGGAACCCAAAACGGCCAAACTTGCATTATCGCCAGGCTTGTTGTTTGCCCACTTCGGCAGCTGTCCAACTTCCGACAGCTTGTAGCCTGGAGTGGCCGGAGCTTCAAGTTCATTCCAGCCCGGCGGAGAGTCGAAGCTGTGTTCGTTGTGCAAGCTTCCGCTGAAGGGGTTTGAAATTTGTCGCGGGACGGCCGGTGAGTGGCCTGATCGCATGGCTTGCTGACTCAATCGAGCTTGCATCGTGACGATCATGTCGTGCGGGACTTGCCACACGAAAATGCAGCCGTCTCCACTGGCTGATATGAGGTGCTTGCAGTCGTTGGTGAACTTCAGACCAGTGACGAGCTCGCTGTGTCCGTACATTTTAGCCATGCACTCGTTTGAGTAATAATCGTAGACACTCAACGTTTTGTCTGTGCAAGACGTCGCGATGTAAATGCCGCTCAGATCCAGGCTCAGTTTGATCAAAGTGCCCTCGTCCGAGTGCGATCCTTTGAAGGTCTTTGTGTGTTTGGCATTTTGCGTTCCATAAACGCGAATGTTTCTGTCCTGACAGGCAGTTAAGATGTGCTTGGCCGTGCTGTCAACTTCCATGTCGTAAAGCGTGTTCTTCCCAGAACAGTTGTTCCCGCGTGTGAACTGGTTGTTCTGGTAGTTCCGGAAGATGATGGACTTGTCGGCACCGCACGAAATCATCTGGAATGTGAGCCCAGCGCCGATAAACTTCACGGACGTGATGCTGCTCGAGTGATCGTCGAGGGTCTGAAGGATTCGGTAGTTGTTCTCGACGTCGAACACGTGGATGAGTCTGTCACGACTGGCACTGGCGAGAAGGCGCTTCTCGATCTTGTCGTTTGTGTACTCGAGACACAGGACTTCCGAGTCATGGGCTTCGATCGCTTGGATTTGCCGCATTGTCTTGAGATCGTAAATTCGAATGTTTCCGCTTCGGTCGCCCGTCGCCAGCTGGTCCGACTCCGCGCTGATCTTGATGCAACGCACTCCATTCCGGCCGTCGTAGCTCGATGACTTTTCGTTGCTTTGCGTGGGATTGTCGGTGTCCTTAATGAAGTTTAGTTCGCTGTCAATGTAAATCAATTTCAGGAGTTCCTTGCTGTAAATGTTCTTTCGGTACACTTCGTTGGTTTCGCAGCCGTCGAGGCCCCAAAACCGAATTGTGTCGTCCGAAGAACATGTCACCAAGCAGTCCGATGGCAAGTTGCTTTGAACGCCTTCGTTTCGAAGGTAGTTCAATGGCACAGTTTCCACGCCCCAGATGCACGCAGAGTGATACAGGAACGAGTGGCTCTTGCCCACCCGTCGAATGTCCCTCAAGTCCCAGATGTAAAGGCTGTGATCGTTGTAGACGCAGCTGACTCGCTGGTGCGATTCGTCGAACACGATGGCGATGGTGTCGGGATATTTGGAGGCTGGCGGGGCTGACATCATGTGACTAATTTGCAGGCCCTGCGACACGTCGACGCCGAGGTAGTGCGTGCGAGGCAGGGTCGTGATATATTCTAAGGTTTCGGCGTTAAACACTCGAATGATGGCATCGCCGCAGCCGACGAAGATGAATTTAGCGGACGCAACCATGCAGTTGGCCGTCGTTGTCCGACACATAACCCACTTGTCAAGAAGTCGTCGCGAGTTGAACTCCACCAGATGGCCGTTGCGAGTGATTGCGTAAGTGCTGTCGATCATTTCACCCTTGCCGCACGCTACGGCGCAAAAGTCGTTGTTGCGCAGCTCTCCCAATATGGCACTCCGACCCATCAGCGGGATAGGTTCTTTATACTTGCGACCGCCCTCCAGATACCAATACTTGACGTGGCGATTGCCAACCGTCACGAAATAGTTTCCATCCTCGCTGAACGACACAGCCACCACTTTGGCACTCACTTTGTTCGACGCAATCTTCAGGTTGGACTTCCAGTCGAAGACGTTGACAATGTTGTCGTGCTGCGAGCCAACGGACACGAGATACTTGCCGGTCGGGGAGAAAGCCTAAATGAAAAACATGATAAGTCAAACCGTGACCCAGTTAAAGGGATGTGCTTGGTCATAACTTACAACGCAGTTGACTGCATATTTGTGTCCGCTGAATTCAGAGATAACGGTACCACCGCAGTTGCTTTCGTTGCCGGCCGACAGGTCCAGTTCCCAGACCTTTATCGTTGGATTTATGCCACACTCGCCCGTCGCCAGATATCGGCCGCATTGCGAGTACGCAACAGCTGTGATCGCCTTGCGCGATGTGTTGAGCAGATACGTCTGGCTCAGTTTCTTCGAATTGAACAGCACGACGGTGCATCTGTGGAGTGATGAAACGGAAAATGATTCGTCATAATTTACATGCAAATTTCCTGCGACGTAAAAAGGCGACAAACACGACGGATGAAGATGAAGAAGAAAGAAATCGTTTCAATTAATTTTCGTAAGAGGTTTGCGCGTAGGTGAGCGTCGAGTCAATGGCTGCGATTATTTGGTGCGGAGCAGCGCAAAAAAAACAATTATCCATTCATTGGCCTAAACGGCGATGGGAAGAGACTCGCGAACTTGAACGTGGAGACGATGTCGAAGTAGCTGGGTGAACGAAAATGATTTCAGGGGTTCAATAAGCCTTCAAACTTGAAATAAAACAGATTTTTCTGACTCAATTCAAGTTAGTGCGGAACCGTGCCGGGTCAATTTGAAGCACAACCAAACCGTGAAGTCAACTAGTGCACCAAAAAAGAGTCAATTTCATGCAAAATCCCGCGATTTTGCAGTCATTCAGCGTGCTGAGCCAAACAAATCTCTCGATCAGCTTCAAATAATTCATTTCCCAGCCTTCCCAAAGCACCACCGACTCGGATGTAAAAAAAACTCCGCTCAAGAAGAAGCCAAAAGTATCCAAAAATGATGAATCGATAGTTTCCGATTAGGCGTGAGATGTTAAATTGATTTTTGCACCATGTGTGTAAACACTTTCAAGGTGGCTTTCGTCGGTGATGACGACGGCGTGCCAGCATCTGACAAACATTTCGTTCATTGTCGCGCTCTGCTCTGCTGTACGCACAAAATTGTATGCAAATTTAACGACATGTT
>JPYR01000416.1:22349-58543 GCA_000775305.1 Belgica antarctica
TTAGATCTCATTAAGAAAAGTGACATCATCGACGCTGGCATTTGCAAAGCAAAGCGAATCTTGTCAAATTTGCATGAAGGCCGCCACTACAGTTTCGTTTACGAAACAGGGTTTGAAGATGACGGCAAAGCGATGATCAAAACTTTGGAAAATGAGTTTGGATCTGTTTTCTGCATCGTCAAAAAGGATATCCCAAGTGCAGAAGTACCAAAGAACATTCCGCTGTACAACACGAGCGGAGAACTAGTTCAGAGAGAAAGCAGACTCAAGCTGGGCTTCAAATCATGGATCATCTATTGCATCGACTACGATTTGACCACTGAAGTCTTGAAATTCGTTCAGTCATTGAACAACAACGTTTGATCCACGATTCAACCAAATTTTTCGTCATCAAAATCAAAAAAGTTACAAAAGTTATTCGAGAAGTTCCAAGATAGACCAGACAAAAAGTAAATTAAAGTTTAAGTAGTTTTTAAAGGAATAAAAACTAATTTATTTTTTCACACGCAACAACTTGAGATTATTCGTCCAGAGCTACTTCGTTTTCAGCTTTGGATGCGCCTTCTTCATGTGCTTTTGCACCATTTCATAGCTCGAACACGGTAAATTGCACTCCAGACATCTCTGCTGCGGTATTCCTTTCTCGCACTTGTGTTTCAGCATCGTTTGCATGTCTCGGAAGCTTGCACTGCACTTCCCGCAATCAAAGAAATTGGTTTCTGAGTTTACTCAAAGTCCGTTGTCTTCGCCGTTTGGATGACAAGCTTTCATGTGCCTTTTGAGACAAGTCATTCCATATTTGAAGATTTTTTGGAAGCAGACTGTGCACTGGTTATAGGAAATCGTGAGATGGACTCGTTTGATGTGGACGGAGAGATTTGTGATCATGTGTGTCGCATACCCGTAAAGATCACAGATGTAAGGCATCGTGCCTTCGTGGCGGTTGAGGTGATTTTTAAATGTTTAAGGGGATGTAAAAGCTGTGTACAAAAATGACGCAACTAAGGCTTCTGCAGTTCAGTGTGACACCATTTTTTGTGCTGTTTCATCTTTGACTCCTTCATCTCTTTCCAACAAATCAAACAAATGACGACGTTGATATCGCTTTCTTCAACTGGTTTCATCTTTTTCAGTTTTGGTGGTTCTTCGTAAACCTTCTCAGACTGATCATCTTTGTGTTGTTCATCGTTATGGAAGGGATCTTCGGGAGTCATGTATTGATTACTGCAGTCGAAGCATTCTAGTGCACCTGGATTTGGTTTTTCTTTTATAACAAATGTTTCGCTTGATGATCCTGTCTTATCGATCACGACATGTTTGTTATCTGCAATCTCAAAAGCTTCTTCTTCAATCTCAATCTTCAATTCCAGCTGGTCTCCGTTCAGCTGCAGATCGTCATCAGAATCTAAGATCTCCAACGTTTCTTGTTCGGTTTCAATGACCTCAACGTCTATGTCAATTGAATCTTCTTTGTGTTTGTCATCGGTAACTGAAACAAGGTTCTCTTCAATCTGTCCGACTCTAAGTTCCTTCCCATGGCCATGCGTATCGTTGTTTGCACTGATCGGGTGAACCCTTTCAACGTGACTTTCCAGCCGCAGTACACTATACGTCTTGTACGGGCAATACTCGCATGAATTTAATGTTGCTTTTGCAACTTTCATTGTCTGAGCCTTAATTCGAACAAGCCGGTGTTTTTCTTTCACTTTTACTCTGTAGCTGATTATGCCATTCAAGAACTCAGTGCATTGTGTGCAAATGAATCTGGCATGAGCGTCGTAACCGAGGATCTTCCAAAGCAATTCCTTTTGCATCGGACTGATCTGTGTTCTTACATCACATTCCTGTTGATAAAAGGATCGTGGTAAGAGGTTGATAAACGACTGACAACAAGAGCAACTACCTTGAAACAAGCTCCACACATCAGTTTCGTCATTTTAAACGGTAGTTCAATCGGTTTTAGAATCTTCTCTGTTCTGATCACGCTATTGCCCGACCACAACGATGGCACAGCACACGGTCGAAGGAACTTTCTCTGACCGGTGCTGCAAACGTCTTGGGGCCGGAAGTGGAGAAGACAAATGCTGCCGTTGTCGGTCTTGTCGAGAGTTTTGCCACAGATTGACAGGAAATGAAGCCACTGCTTTTTGATGTTGGCACTCAACGGCAGGTTGAATCGTATGAAATCAGTCTCATTACAATCTGGAACACTACACGACCTTATTGTAAATATTTATCTCTTGCTGAAGTTTTTGTTTACTTTGGAGTGGTCACGAAATATTTTCGGGTTTTTGCAACTGACCGAAAAATCTTCCCGCGAGTGGCCAAAGCCTTCTCTCGACAGTTTGTCGGCTTGTGTAAAAATTGTAAAGGCAAAAAGCGAAGAAATCTTACTAAAGCGGAACTTCAGCGACATAATGGCGGCACGGACCTACGGAGACAAGCCTATCAGCTTCCAAGTCGAGGATGGCGGTGAATTCTACTGCATCGGATCGGAAGTGAGTGAAATTTCGCGATTTCTACATTTTCGACGACTTTTGATGCAATTTTCACAGCAAAATATGTTTTTACCGCTAGTTTCATATCAAACCTCGATTTTAAGCACCAAAGTATAAATTTCTTCTGA
This sequence comes from Belgica antarctica, assembly GCA_000775305.1. Taxonomy (NCBI): domain Eukaryota; kingdom Metazoa; phylum Arthropoda; class Insecta; order Diptera; family Chironomidae; genus Belgica; species Belgica antarctica. The sequence goes on from JPYR01000416.1 coordinate 24,976, forward strand.
TAATTTTAGGTCGGGTCGTATTTGCGGCTATGCAGAGGGTCGTTGTACAAGAAATACCCGGGAATGCACCGGAGGACGCTAACGAACGAGGAGCGCAAGAAGCTAATCGAGTCTTCGATCTCGAATCACCTCTTCGCTAGCTCAGTTTCACTTTTGAGAGCCACCGAAGTGCAAGACGTCATCGACGGCAATGATGAGAAGTACAAAGCAGTCTCGGTTCACTCTTCGGAGCCTTCGCTTCCACGCGAAAGAGAAAAAGCAAAAAAGGCGGCACCTTGGATGCCAACAATGCCCTCCGCGAGTCACTTGGACGCAGTTCCGCAAGCGACACCAATCAACCGTAACCGCGTTTACAACAAGAAAGTGCGGACGTTCCCTATGTGTTTCGACGACACTGACCCAACAGCCAACTTTGAGAACTCGGCGCAGTCTGAAATGCTCATCCCGATCCGCCTGGACATGGAGCTCGAAGGACAGAAATTGCGTGACACATTCACTTGGAACAAGAACGAGAGCATCATCTCGCCCGAGCAGTTCGCCGAGATCCTTTGTGATGACTTGGATTTGAACCCAGTTCCGTTTGTCCCTCAAATCTCAGCCGCTATACGCCAGCAAATCGAAGCGTACGCAACTGAGTCGATTATCGAAGACAACTGCGACCAGCGAGTCATCATCAAGCTGAACATCCACGTCGGTAACACCTCGCTCGTCGACCAAATTGAATGGGACATGTCAGAAAAGCAAAACAACCCCGAAGAGTTTGCTATCAAGCTCTGCGCTGAGTTGGGACTTGGCGGTGAGTTTGTCACAGCGATTGCCTACTCTATCCGCGGTCAGCTCTCGTGGCACCAACGAACCTACGCATTCAGTGAAGCTCCGCTATCGACCGTCGAGGCTCCATTCCGAGCGCCCTCCGAAGCTGAATCTTGGGCTCCCTTCCTCGAGACACTCACCGACGCTGAAATGGAGAAGAAGATTCGCGACCAGGACCGAAACACAAGACGAATGCGCCGATTGGCAAACACCACGTCCGGATGGTAAACTCGCTACAATCTCAGAAAATCATTTTCATTTAATATTTTAAGCGAACTTTCATTTTTTTATTCGTAAATAAACTTTCGAGGGTGAACAGAACAATTTTGAGACTTCGTGTCAAACTTTACTGCGACATTTTCATTATTTTTGAGACGCTTCCGGCATCATCACCAGTGGCAGATCTCTTGCTTCTGATGAAACTTGTTGTAGAGTTGCGGCTGTAGAGCTTGTTGAAGATGGTGTGAGTGCTGATATGCGATTGCGGGTCTTTCTTGAAGTGAACGAGACTCAAATCGTCTGTGTCAATCTTCTGAATCATCGCCGTCCAGTAGAAAAGCTTGAAGTAGAGTTCCTGGAAAGCTTTCAGCGCTTCTTTATAATTTTCCGATGGATTCTCGACCGAGAGCGCATTTTCTTCTTCTTCGGTGTGGATTTTGATTGCGACAGCGCGTGATCCAAGCACAGTGTTGATGTTCGGTGGCATTCGGAACTCGGTGTGTGTCGTCACGAATCTGATCTCCTTGAACATATTTTCGTTTATTCTGACTTTGGCGATCTCACGAAGCGCCACAAGCTGTTCTAGGGTGAAAACGTACTTACGCATGTCGATCGTCCTTTGGATGTTTTCGTCTTTCAGCAGCATCAAGAATGTTTTTACCTTCTGAAGATCGACGTTGATATCATGACCCTTGAAGTCAAGATTGAAGGCGGTCGACATCATTGCCACCAGCTCTGGGTTCTGCTTTTTGTACCTTTTGAACGAAGCAGCACTTGCCGAAGCAGTCGGCAGCAGTTTCGTCTCAACCTCAGTTTCTTCTTTGTACATTTTTGATACCACCGTGGCTTTTTTGAACTTGATCGGGACATCCTCGAGTGTCTTGCCAGGATTCTTCTCCAGATATTTGGCGATTGTGTTGAATCTGGTGCGACACGAGATACGGTTGTGAGTTTGCAGAATATTAGCGATCGCTGGCCAGCTGACTTTTTCATGGGTTTGAACGTAGTCGACTAGGATTTTGTCTTCTTCTCGGGTCCACGGAAGGATCGCGCCTCTGTGCTTGAGAGTGACGTTGTAATGGTTCTTGATGTGGTTGTAGGAACGACCAGGGAGGAAGTTTTTTGGCATGCGATTGAAGTTTTCTTCGCCCAAATCGTCGACAAACTCCATGATAAGACGATTCTCCGTGCTAGTGAAGCGACCTCTCATGTAGCCTTGGTTTTTTGACAAGATATGATGACGGTTGTAGCACTGCAGTCTGCTTCGCATCGGCATGATCTGTCCGATCTTGCCCCAGTTGACGACATCGTTGATTGAATACTTTGCGACCAGTTCCAACAAATGCGCGTCTTCTTTCTCCGACCAGCGAACGTTGTTTGCGCAAAGTCGGGAGTAGATTGTATGGAAATGCACGAAAGTCTGCAAGCTCGATCGATTGCGGAGAAGAGACGCGATGTAGCCCCAGTCTTGGAAATAATTTTCAGAGAACGCAGCAGCCATGAGCGAGTTTTCTTCTTCGGTGAACGGTTCTCGGTTGATATCAGGCTTTAGATAGGAGTACCACATGCCCATGCATTCTGAAACCGAGTGCTCACTGTGCAGATCACTGAATGAGATGATGTTCCAGTTGATCTTGAAGTCGGGATAGTTTTTCTGTATGGTTTCGTAGATCTCGATCATCGAAGAATCATCAAAGTCGGTGTTCTTGGAAATGAACTTCAGCTTTTGAAGCATGCATCGAGTCTTTCTGACTTGACAAAGCTGTTGAGATTTCTGTGATTTGATGTGTTCGACCATTTGTTTCTTGACGCCGTTGACCAGAGCGACTTTGTCTTGCGTCCTCCAGCGAGAGTTCGCCTTTGGCATGTCGAATGGAAATAATTCTTTGGCGATATTCTTGCGAAACTTGTAGTCTTCGTTGAACGGAGCGGGAACAAACAAAGCGTCTTTGAAAAATGGAGCTCCACACTTCACGTAAGATGCTTTGAATGAGGCGGAGTCTCTGGTCTCGTCAGACTTGGCCTCTTCGAGGAACAAATTGTGAACGCGGCACTGATCACAGATTTTCTGGATAAGCTTTGCGATTTTCTTGTGAAACACGACCAAACGTTCCTTGAGTGTACGGTTGATAAGAAGGAGATGCTCGGGATCAGGTTTGTGTCGTTCTGCACTGGAAGTTGCTTCCGGTTTCAGGTAAAAGAAGTCTTCAGGCTCTCGAATCTGAAATCGAATTGAAACGTTTAAGAAAATCTTCATCAAACTCAAGAAATTCAGAACTCACCGTGAGATTGAGCACCTTGACCTTTGAGAACTGGTACATCTGCTCGAAGTCTGAGTAGTTCTCTTCCGGTAGAAGGTTGATGACAGTCTTTGCTTGCTCTTCATCGACATTTTGATTTCCGAGCAAATGTTCGTCTTCGTGCTGTAGAACATCGTCAATCGTCGAGTTCTCCGGAAGAATCAGGATCTTACTGTCGTTGATCAGCCGTTGGATGCTGTCTCCGATGTATTGGTCCATTTTAAACAAAAAAATAATTGAAAATCTCAGCAGCAGCAGCGTACAACAAAATTGTAAACAAACCTATTCAGATTTTGAATCTGAAAAACCGTTACAAACTCAGAAAATAATTTTTAAAACTTTATTCACGGAAACTTAATTTAAGATTTTTTTTTCTTGAGTTTTCTCATTTTCTTCATTGCCTTATTGTAGCCCGTCTGTTTCTTTAGCTCGACTGTCTCTTGGAACTTCCGTTTGTTGTATTTCTGGAAGGCGGCGTCCTCGAGCAGCTCGTCGACTAAACTTTTCTTCGTCTTGCGGATGTCTTTGCTGTTGTGGTACTCAACAGGTGACTCGATCACCTGACCCATCTGAAGATAGATTTTAAAGTTAATCTTTAGTCGCTAGATTCTCATATAAAACTTACTTCAAAATATTTCGGCACCGTCTTCATCTCATTTCGTTTGTAGAAGTGCTTTGGATCCAGTGCTGACCGCATTTGCAAGATTTGAATGTCGTTCTTCAGCTCTTCGGTCACTTCAGGAGCCTTCATGTTGAACCAATTTGCTCCCTTTGTCTTCTCACGTTCAGTCTGTAAGATGAAATTGTGATTAATAACGAGTTTTCTAAGAAATTTTGAAGAAACTCTAAAGAACAAGATCAGATTACTAAAGATGAAGTCATCTTCAGACCCTCGTCTTAAGGCAATTCTTTGCACCAGTGCTAACAAGTGTCGTTGATAAGTTTTTGTATGACAACCAGCAGTTGGGCAACCAATTATACTTTGATGGAAGCTCGTCCAAACTGTGCAAGCAGCTGGAAAGTGTCAAAAAAATGTCTCATCGGCCTTACGCTCCGTCAAAAATTCTTCGCATGAATGGAGTAAGATTTCAATGAGCGACGCTAGCACCGGTTGAGTCAATAAAGAAAAGCCAGACATAGGAATGGTTCAGAAACGCTCCAAGGTATCATCATGGTTGAATCAAAAGTGAGAACTTCTGGTGGAAATGCATCAAACTTACTCTGTTCGCTTTCTTGAGCTGATTGCCGGTCAATCCCATCTTCGAGATGTCTTTCTTAGTTTCGATTCCATCAGTGACGAAGCTGTACTTCTTGGGTCTAAGTTCCTCGAGGTATCCATCCAAGGCGTTCAGCAATTTGTCACTGAATTGATTGTCTGTGCTGGCTCCACGAGATTTCGCTTCCTTTTTGAAGTATTCAACCTTGATCGGACATTTCTCCAAGGCGTCCTTGATGCGGATTGATGGAGGTGGAAGGCCTAAAATGAAATTTAAGGTAATCCCAGGTGGTTTTTTGTGAAAGCCGCGAATTACCGAAATATTCATCAGAATTGCTGTCTTCCTCGTTTTCTGACTTTTCCGAAGCCTTCTCGTCTTCGTCGTCACTCTCAAGTCTGTACTTAGATTTGCTGAATACGGGAAAGGCCGTCTTTGAAGTGTGACTGACATCTGAAGACTTCGTGTCGATAATAAAATCCATTTCATCCATTCTTGTGTTTGCTTGCTTTAACCACAAAATAAACTTCAGCACGACTCAAAGCTTCTCACCTTTGATCTCACCATTGATCAGAGTTTCTTACCTCTTTGTTTACATATTCGCGTCCCTCGAGGTGCGAAGCTTTCAACTCTCAGCATCTCGTGTTTTCATTTTCGCTCCAACATGAAAGTCAAAGTCTTAAGCAGAAATCCGGATGAATACATTCGCGACACCAAAACTCAGCTGCATAAGGTTCAGCGCAACTTCGACCCGGCGCTCCATCCGTTTGAAGAGCAGCGCGAGTACGTTCGAGCTTTAAACGCGACGAAGTTGGAAAGGGTTTTTGCTAAGCCGTTCCTTGGCGATCTCGCCGGTCATAAAGACGGAATTTCGTGCTTCGCTAAGCATCCATCACAACTGGCAACGTTGATAAGCGGTGCTTACGACGGTGAGATCAGAATCTGGAACCTGCCAACTAGAAACTGCACTCGGTCGGTAGTCGCTCATGATGGCTGGGTTCGAGGAGTTGTGTACACTCCAGATGGCAGCAGATTCTTGAGCGTTGGAGACGATAAAACTATCAAAACGTGGGTGTCTGAGCTGTCAGAGCTCGACGACGATGAAGAAGACGACGGTCCCATCGCCACAATTCTCTCGAAGTCTGTCATCACATCAATCACACATCACCGTCGCGATCCGGTGTTCGCCACTTGCGGAGAAGTTGTGCAAATCTGGGATGCCAGCAGGAATGAGCCGACAAACACGCTTCAATGGGGAGTTGACACCCTTCATCACGTCCAGTTCAACATGGTTGAGAACAACTTGCTCGCTGCTTGTGCCAGTGATCGCAGCATCATCCTGTACGATCGGCGTGAAGGAAAAGCACTGAGAAAGACTGTAATGAAGATGCGGCCCAATAAACTAGCGTGGAATCCGATGGAAGCTTTTAACTTTACTGTTGCAAATGAAGATTACAAGTGAGTAAAAACAGTCGAACCAAATGAACTTCCAATTAATTTGTTTTTCTCTTTTAGTTTGTACACATTCGACACTCGAAACCTCAAGCACCCGAAGAAGATCCACGAAAACCACGTCGCTGCTGTAACCAGCGTTGACTACTCACCAACCGGAAAAGAGTTTGTCTCGGGAAGCTATGACAAGACGATCAGAATTTACGAGGTCGAGAAGACAAACTCGAGAGAAATTTACCACACAAAGCGACAACAGCACGTCACCAGTGTCGGCTGGAGCTTGGACAACAAATACATCTTCAGTGGGTCTGATGAGATGAACATTCGCATTTGGAAAGCTTACGCTTCAGAGAAGCTCGGAGCGGTAAGTGATGAACATCTTCAATTGCTGTTATTTATTAAACAACTTTCTTGCTTAATTTTAGCTTCAACCACGAGAGAAAGACGCGTTCAGATACAACGAAGCGCTCAAACAGAAATACAGCACCCATCCACAAATCAAGAGAATCGCCAAGCATCGCCAAGTCCCGCGCTACATCTTTAAGCAACAAGATCTGCTCAGAGAAGCCAAGCAGAAGGAGAAGCGAAAGGACACAAACCGGCGACTCAACTCGAAGCCTGGATCAATTCCGTTCGTGCCGGCTAAGGAGAAAGTTGTCATCCGGGAAGATGAATAAGTTTTGCAAGATGTTTAATGAAATAAAGAAGAATTTAAGAAATTTCAAATATCGCGCCTTAAATTTTGTGTGGCTTAGCTTGCTTCTTGCAAAACTCTCACAGCGTGTTTTGGTTCAGTTTGGTGCCGACCTGTGGAACATCTTGAAAGATTTCTAATAAAAACAAAGGAATAAAATGCTGTACGTGATAGGACTCGGCTTGGGAGATGTCAAGGACATCACCGTGAAGGGCCTGGAGATCGTCAAGAGCTGCGAACTGATTTATTTGGAGTCATACACTTCAATTCTGACATGCGGAAAGGAAGAAATGGTGAGAAATTATCGACTTCCAGACTTTTTCAAACGATTTCCATTTTAGGAGAAGTTCTATGGCAAGCCAATCATCATCGCCGACCGTGACTTCGTCGAGCAGGGTGCCGATGAATTGCTGTCACACGCGGAGAATTCAAATGTTGCGTTTTTAGTCGTCGGCGATCCTTTCGGCGCAACAACACACACGGACTTGATTCTCAGAGCTAAAGAAAAGAACATTCCGGTGAAGATTGTGCACAATGCATCGATCATGAATGCAGCCGCTTGCTGTGGACTTCAGTTATACAACTTTGGGGAGACAATCTCGATTCCGTACTGGACTGAAACTTGGAAGCCCGACAGCTTCTACGACAAGATCAAGTCGAACCGAACTCGAGGGCTCCACACGCTCTGTCTCCTTGACATCAAAGTGAAGGAACCGACACTGGAGTCGCTCACGAAAAAGAAGCGCGAGTACATGCCACCAAGATTCATGAGTGTCAGCGAAGCATCAGAACAGCTGATCGACATTCTCAAAACAAAAAGAGAAGCTGGCGAGACCGACTTAGCTTACGACGAAGAGTCGCTGTTCGTTGGTCTGGCGAGAGTCGGTCATGACACACAGGCAATCGTAGCATGCAGTCTCAAGGAAATGAAGGAGCACGACCTTGGCGCACCACTGCACTCGTTGATTCTCCCCGGCGGCGAGCTCCACCCGATCGAGCAGGAGTATTTAGATCAATATAAGATAAGTTCCTTGTAAGTTTCCAGAGAAGGGGCGGTTGAATAAAATGAAGAATTATGAATTTCGTAAACACTTGAAATTTTGCCGGCTCGGGGTTTACAAGTTCTATCATTTCAGGTTAAGCCCGACGATGTCAATCGACACACCACGAAAAATAAATTTCGACCAAAAGCTGCAGCAAATCAACGAGCGGCTTGTGGAGATTGACTCAGAGATCAGCCGGCTATCAGACTTAAAGAAAAAGCTGAAGGCAGCCAAGGAGAAGCTCCACGATCGAAAATATTTAGAAGAAAGAAATGCTTTGGCGCAAAATGACTGGGTTGCAGGTAAATAAACAAATTTTAATTCATTTTCAGAGTTTTTGACACGTGAACTGACTTTTTAGAGAGCTTCCCGTGGTCCCAGATTGTCCGAGAGAAGCTGAGAACCATCTTTGGGCTTGATAAGTTTCGAAGCCAGCAATTGGAGACGATTAATGTGACGATGAGCAAAGTCGATATGATTTTATTGGCTCCGACCGGCGGTGGCAAGAGTTTGTGCTATCAGCTGCCTGCAGTGTGTGATCAAGGAGTCACTCTTGTGATTTCACCGCTGATCTCCTTGATGGGTGAGTTAATTTATTAATTCTTAGCTTCAGTTTCTCATTTCACTTAATTTTAGAGGATCAACTTTACGCACTTCGCAAGCGAGGAATTCCAGCAGAGATCTTATCAGCGACAACTGAGAACGAGACCGTCAACCGTGTCCACAAGTTACTCAACGAGTCAGGGTATTCTTCACAGATGAAGCTGCTGTATGTAACACCGGAGCGAATGGCCAAGTCCAAGCGACTGATGTCGGCGCTGCAGAAAAGTTATCAGAACAAGAAGTTAGATCGAATTGCTATCGACGAGGTGCACTGCTGTTCGGTGCTTGGCCACGACTTCAGACCAGACTACAAATATCTTGGAACACTCAAAACGCTCTTTCCCAATACTCCGATCCTGGGTGTCACTGCCACAGCCTCCCGCAAGGTTCTCAACGACGTGCAAAAGATTCTGAACATCCGAGGGTGTCTTGTTTTCAACTCGCCATTCAACCGTCCGAACCTGTTCTACAGTGTGCTGGAGAAGCCGTCAGAGAGCGAGGCTGTCTACGACATCGTCGCAGACCTTCTTAAAAACCGTTACGCAGGTCAGTCTGGTATCATCTACACATTCTCCATCAAAGACACTGAAACGCTGGTCAGCGAGTTGCTTCAACGCGACTGCAAGGTGCGAGCTTATCACGCATCGCTCGAGGCTAACCAGAGATCAGCAGTCTACCAGAAGTGGATGAATAACGAGATTCAAGCCGTTGTTGCCACCATTGCGTTCGGTCTCGGCATCGACAAGCCTGACGTCCGGTTCGTGATCCATCACACGCTCTCCAAGTCTATGGAGAACTTTTACCAAGAATCCGGTCGCTGTGGCCGAGACGGAAACTACGCAGAAAGCATTCTTTTGTACAAGTTCTCGGACATGTTCAAAATCTCGACGATGACGTTCGTGGAGACCAACGGTTTGCAGAATGCTTACTCGATGGTGGATTATTGCATCAACGCTGTCAAATGCCGACGAGATTTGTTCTCGAAATACTTCACCGAAGTGTGGAGCGACAAGAACTGCGGAAAGATGTGCGACCACTGCTTCTACAACAATCAGGATCGAACGGTCTTGTCTCCGAAGATGGACATCTTGGTCCACTACCGCACGCTCATCAGAATCATCGACAAAGCCTCGCAAATGGACATCAAAGTGACGGCTCTGAAGCTTCTCGACTCTTGGTTCCACAAAGGACCAGCGAAATTGCGCTTGGAAGTTCCGCCGCCGAGCATCGACAGGTTCTTCGGCGAACAGATCATCGCTTTCTTGATCCTCAACGACTATTTGCGTGAAGATTTCCACTACACCGCCTACAGTACCATCAGCTACATCCAAAAGGGACCGAAAGCACCGGACGGCGATATCGAGTTCCAGCCATCGAGAATCTACGACTTGCCGCCGATGAAGTCAATGATTGACTTCCTCGAAGCAACTTCAGGCAAAACCGACGATGAAGTGTCGGTTATCAAAGATAAAATCGCAGATGTGACTTCAAGCAAACGTCGCAGGTTCTCTTCAAGTGAAGACAGCGACGACAAAATGATGTCAACGTCCATGAAAAACTCCGACATCGAGCGGCTGATCGAGAAACAGGTTGAGTCAAAGTTGCGAAAGATTCTTGACGAGCGCGACGCAGAAACGAGCTCGTCGAAGGTACAGGTGGACTCGTCGGATGATGTCATCATCTTGACTCCTAAAAAGGAAGAAAGCGAAATCATTGAAATTGACTAAGAAATTACAATAAAATTTGAAAATTACCGCAAATTTCGGTGTTCGAAGTGGGTAGAAAGGGTGCAAACGTACAATAGAAGTTTGTTTTGGTTGCAGCAATGAAAATTTTAGCAATTTATTTAATTCTCTTCTCACTGTCGGCCGTGATTGTGGAGTCGCAGGAGTTTAACACCTTGAAGTTCCTGTATCAGGTGTTCACCGGTGATTTCAACTTCAAGAGAAGAGACAAAGTAGAGAAGAACGTCTTGAAAAATGATACGTCGAGTTATTTAGGTGAAAAAATGATTTTTCAATTCACTTGAACCAGCTTAAACCTTCTCTTTTAGATTATATAAAGTTCATGGACACTCGGAGGTGCTCCGTTTACGAGGTTTACGAAGCCGAGAAGCGTGACAAGCGAGCGAAGTGCTCCAGAGCCAATGGCAACGGAACTTTGTACCTCGCGAAGTCAATCACAGATACTCTGATGCTGATTTCGCCCTCAGCGGCTGGGCAGAAGGTGGAGGTGCCTGGTAACTGCGCAATCATCTTGTTTTACACAAAATTCTGTCCGGGATGTCAGGCGTTAGTGCCGCACTGGAACTCCCTGGCCAGAAATTTCGTCGACATCAAAGTCGGCGCTTTGGACGCCATGGAGTATCCTGGGCTGAACACTGACTTCGGGATCATCGGACTTCCGTCGATAGTGCTGTTCCAGAACGGGCGAATGATCCAGAAGTACAACGCGAGTCGCCCCGCCACGGTCACGTACCTGATCGACTTCATCCAGCAGAACACAAATCTGAAGCCTGCTTCAGCCAACGTCGTCGTCACATCAGACGACTTCAGCGCAACTAGTCCCTTAAAAGTAGTCATGTCAGAAGAGACTTTCGACGTCTACCTGCTGCTGTCTTGGGTGTTCGTCATCGCGTGTGCCGTTTACTATTTCACAAAGTCACGAACTTTTCAGCAAATGGTTGAAATGATCAACAGGACGTGGCGCGAGTCCAACGAAGCGCAGTTGCAGTAGAACAAAACTTGTTTTTATCCTTAATTGAACCGCCGGTGGACACCTTGAATTGTTTGTGATCTCAATAAATGAAAACTTTTAACGAATACTCGTGCTTTGAATCGATTGCGTCACGTTTGAACACTGTCAGGCCCCTTGGAACCGAATCGAGTTTATTTTGGTTGCAAAACTCGCAAAGTATCGAAATTAAACCTGAACACCCGGAGCTCTATCAACCATCATGTTCCTCGTTGCGCGAATCTTCAGGTCCAGCTCCAGCGTCAAGTCGTTAGGAGTGCGTTGTCTCTCAATCACAGTCGCCCAGAACTCAAGGTGAGACTTTTCGATTGGCCAATTTTGCGTTTTAATCAAATTTTGTGTCGTATCAATTTGTTGTTGTAGACTGGCTGAAGTCGGAAAGCTGCAGACAGTCAAAACAGACGGAAGCTACCTCACGGGTCAATTGTTCCTTCACAAAGTATTTGGATACCGGGGCGTGATCTTGTTTCCATGGCAGGCGAAAGTCTACGACCGAGATGTGACGAACAAGGGCGAAGAAGAAGTGAACGAGAGTGGCATCATGAAGCACCTGGCCGGGGAACAGAATGTCAATAACAAGGAAGTGCAGAAAAGCAAGCAGCACACGTATTACCAAGTCCTGATCGATCAACGAGACTGTCCGTTCATCCGGGCTCAAACCGAAGCAGTGACGTTCTTAGGCAACAATCAAGAGTCATCAAGGTCGCTATACGCAATCCCGGGACTGGACTACGTCTCGCACAGTGACATCATACCTTATCAAACTTTCGAATCGACGGCGTTGAGTCACGAGCTGTTCGACAAATTTCTCACAAGAACCGACGACGCGGACAGTCCCGGCTTCACGGCGCTCGACACTCTCAAGGCCTGGCAGAAGAAGAACCACACATTTTTGGAACTCTCAGACGTGCACATAGAAACGACGAATTCAATTCGAATCACCGTGATTCCTTTCTACATGGGCTGCAGAGAAACGCCGTCGAGTTCGGTCTATTGGGTAATATTTTTCGCAATCAAACCGGTCAGAAACTAAATTTATCATCTTTTCAGTGGCGCTACTGCATCCGCTTAGAAAACTTCGGCGAGTTGTCTTGTCAACTGCGCGAACGTCATTGGAGGATCTTTTCGCTTTCAGGCACCCTTGAAACAGTCCGCGGTCGAGGAATCGTCGGTCAAGAGCCAATTCTGAACTCTCGCTTACCCGCTTTCCAGTACAGCTCGCATGTCAGCCTCCAAGCGCCGTCCGGTCACATGTGGGGAACGTTCAGAATGGAGCGCGAAGACGGATTAGTGTTTGACGTTCGCATCCCACCGTTTTCACTGGAAAGCAAGACCAACGACACAGACTCCCAAGACGACAGCTCTTAGACAAAATTTTTATTTTCCTTGGCAAAATTTAAATAACTCGGTGTAAATAAACGTTCAGTTAAATTCAAGTATTTGCGTAGTTCGACGGATCCTCGTAGAAGTCTTTGTTGTCTTCTTCGTCTTCTGGAGGATCGAAATCGTCTCTGACCTTTACATCACAGTCTTCGCCGTACTGGATTATATTGTCGATGGTCAACAGGATGTCACCGATGTTTTCCTCGTCATCGATGTTCATCGGCGTGAACCGGACCAAGCTGAAGTCTTCAATCAACGCTCCAATGGCCTCGGAAAGCCGGTGGTGCTTCCGTCCCCAAGCCGACTCGTTTGTCACTTCTCCAAGCAATGCGTGAGCGTCTGGTTCGAGATATCTGAACGATAAATTTTAGTCAACGTTGATCGATGTCACATTAATCACAAACTCACTTGTCCAATTGATTCCTTGCTGTCTTGCTCAAGAGATCCATTTTGCTGAGAATGTTGATGTGTGGCATTTCCATGTTGGCCATCACACTAAGTGCAGCCATCGTACCTGAGAGGAATTTGGCGCCATCGGTCATGAACTGAGAATCGAGAACAAACACTCCGCACAGCCGGAAATTCCAGCTTTCAAGTAGTTTCACAAGCTTGCGACCTGTGTCCAAGTGCGTGTAGAGTTCTATCTGGCCTGGCATATCGAAGATCAGGTAATCATCGTCTGGATCGCCTTCTGCGTCTTCGTTGTCTGATCCACCACAGAGCTGGTCTCGAAGCCATTCCGCGTTTTCGAGCAGGAATTCCAAGCAGAAGATGAGTCCACCGTTCGGACCGAAGTGCAATTCTTCATCTTCCATGGCATCGTCGAGCTGAATCAAGTCGCGGATGTCAACAATCGGCTGGTAACTGAAGTTTTCGGCTGCCGGATCCAAGTTCACGATATCAACAACGCGCTTAGCATCAGCGGCATGTCGCTGGATGGTGGAGCAGTAGGTGGATTTACCTGAGCCCGCTGGGCCCACGACAAACTGAGCGTATCGCATTCTTTTCTTTTACACTTCCGACGACTGTAAACAATCGAATTTCGGAGGTTATGCGGAGACGCGGGGACAAAACTGCGACGTTTTCTTTAAAGCGTGTAAAACTAATTTTTGCTTCGCTCCTGAAAAAAGGTTCCAACCGAGAAAGGCGCGAACAAATTTACTTTTAATTTGCAATCCTCGGTTCATTGAGTGATGATATACGCGTTAGTGTAGGATTAGTAGTCAAAACGGAGGCGCCAGCAATGCCCGCGATATGCGATTCGATTTCCTCGAAAATAAGTGAAAATTTAAGTCAGAGCTTCAAGAAGACCGAGAAAGAGAACAGTTTCGAGCACCAGCTGACCCCAACGGCGAAGCAAGTGCTCTCGGCAAAGGTGGAGTACGAGCCAGCGAACAACTACAGCAACACCATCCTGAGCTCGCTGCAGTCCAAGTACATTCTGCTCAAGCCGAATCAACCTGCATTGTCATCGAATGGTGAGTTGCGGTGGTTAATTCAATTAGCGCTCGAATCCTGGACCAGGTTTTGCAATGGAACGCATTAAAATTATTGCGGATTTCTCCTAATTTGGCGTGTGTATGTGTGGCACCACAATGTCCGTAAAGTAGCTCTCTTCTGAGAATTTTTTCGCTGCCACCTTCACAGCATTTTCTCTTTCGCTCTAACACATACGCCGAATGACCTCTTTTACTTCTTCACTTTGTATCTGTTGTACAATACGCCGCGTACACACGGCGCTTATGATGTTTTAGCGATATACAAACCGCTTTAAGCGACGACGATGAAGAAATTTTGAAGAAAATATTTTTTATTCCGCCAAAAAATACGCGTGACTCACCTTTGGCTTCTTTTTTCTCGTTATTGTGTAGGAACCGCTCCAAAATCACCACACAATAACACCAATGGAAAGCATCACTCAGCAACCAATGGAACTACCTCGACTGTAAATCAACTGCCGTCGCCGAAGAAGATTCTCTTCGCGCGCGAGAACGTCCAAGTTGGATGGAACAACATCGGCCGAGCCTGGGCAGCAGGCTGCGGCTTTCACAACGTCGGCAACACTTGCTATCTCAATTCTGCGCTGCAGGCCTTCTTTCATGTGCCAGCTCTGGCGCATTGGCTGATCTATGACAAAGAACATCGCGACAGGCAGCAATGCCCAAGTAAATATCGCCGTCGTTACGCAATGACTTCATTTACTCATGACGTTCAATGATTTTTAGCTTACCAGCAGTGTATCATTTGCGCAATGGCCCAGACTTTGATACACACACAGCGACAGCAGCACGCAATAACCCCGTCTCTCATCACTAATCGCCTACACAACATTTGCAAGCATTTGACGCTTGGTCGGCAAGAAGATGCTCACGAGTTCCTCCGCTATCTTGTTGAGCAAATGGAGAAAAGCTACCTGCTTCGATTCAAGAGCATGCCAAACTTCAAAGAAATGGACCAGTATAGCAAAGAAACCACGCCGCTGAATCAGATCCTCGGTGGATACCTGCGGTCGACTGTGACATGTCTGGCGTGCAAACACGAGTCAATCACCTTCCAGCACTTCGAAGATCTGCCGCTGGACATCACTCGTGTGACAAGCCTCAACGAAGCGCTTGGTGGTTACTTCGCAAGGGAAAACCTCGAAGAGTGCGGGTACAAGTGTGAATCGTGCAAGAGAAAAGTGTCAGCTACTAAACGCTTCAGTCTCGAGCGAGCCCCAGTTGTGCTGTGCATACAACTGAAAAGATTCAATGTGATGGGCGGGAAGTTAGGCAAACAAATTCAAATCAGCCAGAACTTGGATCTGACCAAGCACTTGGCAAAGTCGAGTGATCAGAACCAGAACTGCTCTTACAAGCTCGTCTCAATGGTGACGCATCTCGGCGGTTCTGCATCCGGTGGGCATTACACGGCGATCGGAATCACACCGAACGGAAACTACTGTCACTTTGATGACTCCTGCGTGTCCACAATCTCCACCGAGAGTGTGCTTAGAACCAACGCTTATGTGCTGTTCTACGAAGTGGTGCAACAGAAACCGAAACAAAACGGCAACACTTTGCTGACCCACAGCAACATACATCAACACGAACACACTTACAGCAAGCTCGCACCGTCAACGACCACTTCGTCGTCACCGGTTGCATCCCTCAGTGACTTCGATCGATTGCGTGAAGGTTTCGCAAAGCCAAATCTGCCCAAGGTACTTATCCCGACTTCGATTATGCGTCAAAATCACCAGGTCAAGCAGAAAGAACACGAAACTGCACAGAATTCTTTGAAGATGCAACCGTCGACCAGCAAAGCGGTCGTGCAGAACGGCATCTCCAAGATTCCAACACAAGCATCAATTGTGAAAACAAACGGCAAACGTGAAGCTTCTGATGATGAAGGAGAAGATGTGGCTGCTAAGAAGATGAAACCTACTCTGCCCAGTTTGCCGCGCTTGACTACTACCCAAGAAGACTCGAGTCCGAAAACGCCACTCACACCTTCGACTTTGTCACCGAACAGCGCACCTACAACCCCGCAAAAGCCGAAGAGTCTTGTTCCCTATGGGAGTGACGACGAAGACGACGAATCGCCAACAACTGTGACCACCAACGGAACGTCGAACGGTTCAGCGAAGAAGGCAGAAGCAGATCGCGTTAAGTTTTTTCGAACCTCGTCGGGGGTGTTTGTTGAAACCGATGCTAAAGAATATCCCAGCAAGCACGGCAGCACCGTCGACAAAACGATTATCACAAAGGCTTCGTTGACCAATGGCAACGGCAGCGTACCCAACGGCCATGTCAATGGGAAGACACTCACCAATGGCTATCATGTAAAGCGTAACGACGACACAATCCAGCAACTGACTAAATTAAATCACAGCGGCTACGGCACATCGGAAGTCGTGTCATGGAACAACACTCCGTCCAGTATGAACCGTGAGGTCGAAAAAGACGCCAACGAAGACCGCAAGCGCCAGTTGGACAATCAAGATGACATGGAGATGGACGCTGGTCGAGTCAAGAAGATGAAATACGGTGGAAACAAACCAGTGTCGACTGACAAGCTGCCGAACCCGTTCCAGGAACAGCAGAACACCCACAATCAGAACGGAAATTCACGTCCACAGCAGTTGAGCTACTTCGATCGGTCCAAAAACTTCAACCGAAATCAAAATTCTTATCAAAACGGGCACAATCGTCACGGTCAAAACGGTGGAAGTCGGTTCAAGCCGCGTGATAACGATTTCCACAACTACAATCGAAACAGCGGCGGTGGAAAGTTCAACAATAAGCCGCGATTTAACGATCGCCGATAAAAAATCCATTCAAGTGCTCGAAAGCGACAGAGAACCTCAAATAAACCACGCTGCCAGGTGAAAATGGATTAAATATTTGTTATCAGCAGTTTCAGCGACGCTTGAAGTTGCAATAATCTTTCAATTTCGTAGGTTTTCGAGGTCAAACTTTTTCTTTTTTACGTCAAACATTTTTTATGTACAATAAACCGTTTCACTCCTTCAAACAACTGTTCATAGCGCAAAGAAAACTTGCGACAAAGGAAAAACTCTAGTTTTAAGATGGTTTAGACTGAATTAAGCGACTCTCGTAGGATCCACGCGTTTGTATAAAGGAAAAGAAATTGAAACATTTTTAATCGGCATCATAGAAGAGAAAATTATTCAACACACATTAAACTAGCTTTTAAGCTCCTCCAAGATTATGGGAATTTAAAATGTGAATAAATCCAAGCTTTTTCTTATCACCGAACATTGAACACACGGAAGAAAGACTTTAAAATGGTAAGCGCGGCCGTTTGAACGCAAACATGCTTCGTGGTGGCACAGGTCTTTCGACAGGGTCGTCAATGATGCTTGCCTGTCGCAATCATGACCGGGAAGAGATGAATCTGTGTACATTGAGCCGGGTGTGCCGGCAAATTTTCTTCAGCTGCATCAATTAATCAAATTCTAGAATAATTAATTACACAACATTTTGGCGCATTTTAATACTGGAAGTGAAGCGATCGATGATAAAGATTTTCACGTCAGTCAGAATTGTATTTAAGACTTAAGATGAATGACTCGGATGTTTAATAAAAATTAATCGTTCAAACGAAGTAAAACCAAAGTTCTTTCACTTTTGACCCTAGAAAAATTTATTGTAAACTTTCGTTCACTGCTCAACTTGCACAAGAATTAAAACTAAAGCTGATAAATGCCAGGACCGGTAACTTAAAATCCATTAAACCAAGGGAATGTTCAAACAGAGACTAGATAAGCGTTGTTCGAGTCGACAGAGTACATATTCACCTAAAAACAATTGAAAATTCCTACAACCAAGTAAGTCACACGTTTTGTCATGTCTAATGATTCGCTGCTGACACACGTAGAATGGTTTTCACGAATCTGATGATCTTCTCATACATCATGAACATCAGGGCAGCAGTCAGCACAGTTTGAGTGGCTTTCGCTTCAAGTCCGCAGTACAGTCCTTTCACGCCTTGTGATTTCAAGATGTAAAGCAGCATCTCGAAGGTGCCAGCGTTGGGCGGCAAGTCTTTCTTCATTTGACTATCGCCGTGACGCATTTTGGTTTGAATTAACTGAAGTGGGTACGTCATGAACGTCGATGCAAGCTTTGCAATTGCACCAAGGAAGAAGAAGTAAAGAACAGACGGCGATTCCGTGCCGTAAATCTTCGTAAGGTAGCGTTTGATGGCTTCGTAGACCGAGAACTGAATTGCAGGATTGGCTACCAGCATCAAACTCGCAGATGTGCCGCTCCACAGCTTCTGTATGCCATCTTTCTGGGCGATGTACTTCAGTCCTGAGATCAGGTCGTTGTAGGGCAAGTCGCAGCTGATTCCTTGCATCTTCAACCTTGTGTTAACAACCCAAAAGGGCGTCGTGCTGAGAACATTCACAACACCAGCGAGTGCCCCCAACAGCAAGTCTCCAGCTGCACTCTGAGCGTCCCTCGTTCTCATTGACTTTAGCCTACGAGCAAAAAAGAATTGTCATCACGACTAATATCGAGTAGAAGTGCGAAAATCAACTCACAAGTGGAAAACGTAAAAATAAACAAAGTTAGAAATACAGCTGGATTGCATCACTGGGATTAGACCTTTGTAGAGTGACGCAAAACCCTCCTTCTTGATTAAATACTGGATGAGCTGGAATGTGTTGAGGTGCTTGACGGCTTTTAGGTCATCCACTAAAAATAAACAGAACTTTTAATTGTGATTGATGGACGTTCAAAGTCCGCCGAAAAATGCACTTACACTGCTTTCTCTGCAGAATTGTCAGGAAAGGGAAGGCTGCCACCACAGCCACGCATGATGCAGCTGATCCACTGCAAGCGTGAGCGAATAAATTGTAAGAGAGAAGCCCTCGAGCTACCTTCGACTGAGACATTGCGACTAACACTGGGGAATTTATTGTGAAATGGGGGCAATCCGTAGTTGAGGTAAAATTTTGGTGGGTTGAAATTGTTGCACAAGAATATTCAAAGCTTCCAGAGCTTCAGCTTCTTCTTCTGATTCCTACTAAGGCGTCAATCCACTAAAATAAATAAATTTTTAGATATCTTGTGACAAAACCTTGCTTCATCCCTATCAAAACAAAAATTTAACCTGAAATGGCATCGCCTGCGAAAAAATTCCGTTCCGACGGTAACAAGTCAAAGAACTTCTACCAGAAGCAAGCCCGCAAAGAAAAACAAAACTACATCGAGGCGGGTGACCAAGGATTCCTAGTGACATGCAATTTCAAGGAACGCGATGCGACCAAAGAGTGCTTCAAACTTCTGAACGAGTATTACAAGGAAGACGATGAGACGGAAGCACAAAAAGAACAGGCAGCTGAAGAAGACGATGACATCGCCGGCCAGCTGCAGAAAGAAATCGAGAAGTCAAAGCAGGAAGTCAAGGAGAGGAATCAAGTTTTCACTTCAGTCTCGACCGGTGTTCAAAATCTTTTGTTCATTCGTTCTGCAATCGGCGACCCGACAGAGCTCGGCGTCAAAATCCTGCGTGATCTCGCTCAGACAAAGCTGAAGAAGACTAGATTCACACTGCGACTGCTTCCCATCGCTGCTGTCAGCAAATCCAAGATTGAAGACATCACGAACGCAGCTGGCGAGCTGTTCGACAAGCACTTCCTGAAAGAACCTTGCACATTCGCCATCAACTTCAACAAGCGCTACAACCACGACGTGTCCAGAGACACAGTTATTCAAGAGCTCGCTTCCCTCGTCTCCATGAAGAATCCGCTCAACAAGGTGAACCTGAACGATCCTCAGAAGAGCATCGTGGTTGAGGTCGTCAAGGGACTTTGCATGATCGCCGTCGTACCTGATTACCTGAAGCTCAAGAAATACAACGTCCACGAGCTAATGAAGACGGACGAAGAGCCGGTGACTAAGAAAGAAGAAGCAGTGTCAGAAACTAAGGCAGGAGAAGTGAAGGAAGCAGAACCAGTGAAAGTTGAAGCTGCAGTCGAATAAAAACTCTCAAGTCTTGTCATACAACATTTCAAATTTATTTTAGTAATAAAATGAACAAGACTCGCAATCATCAACCGGTGCTTCTATCAGTACTCGTGCTCTTCTTTCAGCCCTGGTGCATCGTTCAGCTTTTGTCGGAGCTTCTTTTTCAGATCCTGTAGCATAACGACGTCTTTGTATCGGCTGTCCGAGTCGTTCTTCATGAACTTGAGTAAGACGTTGAGCGCGTCCACGGCCTGTTTGCAAGTGACTTCTGAGGTTTCTTCATACAGGAAGGCCGGCTCTGACTGGATTTGAAGGTGGGTCTCGCCGAGTGAATCGTTTTGCGCAATCAGCTCATCCTGTTCTTCTTCAATGAACTCTTCGTCTGAAGCTTGCTCAAGTATCGTGGCGTTTTGGTGGTCGAGAGATGTCGATGCGATTATTTCTATCGAGTTCGGCGAATCATCTGGAGTCATTTTAATGAACACAATTTTCTCTTCCGAGTCGCTTTGCTCGAGAATGTCGTTCGACGGCTTCAACACATTGCAGTCCTTTTGCGGTTCAGCTTCATCACAGTTCAGCCACTTATCCATTCGTTCTCTTGAGTACTCGTCACATTCTGGAATCTGCCGAATTAGTATCTCGAAAGCTTCGCTGCTGATCGATGCGTCGGCACCGCTCATGTCTTCTGACATATTCTCGATGGTAGATGGAAACACTTTGGAGAAGCAGTGACGAATGTTCTCTTCGGTCACCGCGTTCCATCCTTCCGCAATGCCTTTGATTGCTTCCTTAAGCGTCAAAGTCTTCTGGAACTCAGCAATCGATGCTCCTTTGTTTATCAGCTCTGTCAGCAGATCTTTGCGGTAATGGCGTTTCATATTGGTAATGATTCCCTGCTCCATCGGTTGGATCAGAGATTTCACTTTGGCTGGAAAGTACTGACAGAAGAAGAATCCATCCTCAGATCGAAGGAACTGGTCTGGAGGATGCGACGTAGAACGATCGATAAGCAAAAGCGCTGTTTCGGGAAGGCCTTGATATCTCAAGTGCTGGCGGACTGAAGGCACAAAGTGTGAATGGAACCACTCGCGGAAAATGTCGTGGTCCATCCAGGCGGTCTCTTGTGAGAAGTAATTGACCGGCATCGTTTTGATTTCCTGTGACGTGAACGTTCTCGACTTCTTCCCTCGCCCGATGCAGACCAGCGGCAGCTTGTGGGTTCCAGCTGCGTTTGCACAACACATCACAGTCATTCGTTCGCGGTACGCTCGAACACTTGCTTTGACTTCGTTCACGTCTGAATCGGGATTTGGCAGCATCTTCCAGAACAGATCGGCTTCATCGGCGTTGTAAACTTGCTCCAGTGTCAGGTTGTACCATTGTGCCAGTGACTCGAGCTCTGCTTTGAACGGTGCTACGGCGTTGACATCGCTTTCAGTTTTCACTTCTCGTAGGCCGCAAAGTTTGATGCCGTTTCGGACCTTAAAGCGGTCTAGCCAGCCGTTCGAGGCGGTGAAATTGTCGGTGTAGCCAAGTTCCTTGTGCAACTCCTGTGCCTTCACGGCAATCATTGGCCCAGAGACGTATCCGCCTTCCGCTCGGCACTCGTTGTACCACTCGAGGAGTTTGTCTTCGAGCACTTTGTGAACAGTTCGTCGCAAAGTTCGCCGTCGTTTCATGTTTTCTTCCTTGTCGGCGTTCATCGACATGAACTTGAAGAATTTGTACTTTCGCTTAAGGATGTCGGACACTGTCGTTCGCCCTACGTTGTACTCTTGAGATAAAGCTCGTTGCGTTTCTCCTTTTTCGTGCCGCTTGATGATTTCGATTTTCTTCTCAATTGTCAGGCTAACTCGCTTCTTCCCACTTTTGTTCAACTTTGTGATCTCCAGCTCTTCATGCATGCCATTATCGTTAACTTCTTGCTCGTCATTGGACAACAGATGGAACGCTTGGATCTGATCCAAGTGTTCTTCCTTCATTTCAGCCATGTCCCGCTCGTTCGGGATGTGAATGAGAATATTTTCATCGTTGGAAATGTTCACGTGGATGTCTTGGTCCATCTCTTCTGAATCCATCTGCTCCAAGTCCATTAAGTGGCACTAAAAGCAGCTGAAAGTTAATTTGGACTCGTTGACGCTTGACTTTTGATCTTTCTTACTGAATTTTGTAAACAAATGCAAGTTTTACGTATTTTCGATCCTCTCTGGTAAATTCTGCTTGTTTGACCTGCTGCGACGGATGTTTCGGTGAATCGCTGAGATTTTCAGGCCAAAGCGACGTGTTTTCAGCGTTCTACAATGAAATTATTCAGACGGACTTTCCGCTGCTGTTTACACGAGGGGCTGTCTGTGTGTCGTTGACTTTTTTTTTGCAGTGTAGCAAACTTTAACGGCTTTTTGAGATTCAAATCCGCGTAGGCTCACGAAGTTAATCGAAGAAGTGATTTTAGATCGAGTCGTGTTCCCAATCAGAAGAATCAATCAGCCCTTTAATTGTACACAATGCTAATAGCAGGAACTTCTCAGACGAACGACCACACCAGCGAGTAATTATGTAAGGAAGAGCGGACAAAGAAAACAACACAGCGGACATCGAAAAATAATCTAAAACTTCTTCTCAGAATCAGAAGAAAGACGGAAAAATCAAAATTAAAAGCAGCAAAGCAGAGAAATGGGACAGACACTCAGTGAACCCGTGACGAACAAGGAGACGGCGATATGCCAGGATGAGAACTACAAGGTGAGCTCGCCAAATGATTCATAGCCAATAGCGGAAGAAACGTCTCCAAAATAATTGCGTTGTATGAATATAACCCTCCAGATGAGCTCTGGAGAGGAAAAAACAAGATTCACGCCCGACCTTTCGGCTAACCGCGGCTCTTCTCTCGCCCCTAGATCGGTAGCAGTTGCATGCAGGGATGGCGCACGTCGATGGAGGACTCGCACACTCACATCCTTTCGCTTCCGGACGATCCGTCCACTTCGTGGTTCAGTGTTTACGGTAAGAATTCCGCTCGAAATGTCAAAGTCCGTCAAAGTTTTTCAATCGTCAACTATTTTTAGATGGCCACGGCGGCTCAATCGTGGCGAAATATGCCAGCAAGCATCTTCACAAGTTCATCATTCAGCGACCAGAATTTCCCAGCGACATCCCCGAAGCCCTGAGACAAGTAAGCGAGCGCGAGATTATTGAAACCTCCACTCTTGACCTTTCGACCAGCAAAGCTTTGTTTTGCTTACAAACTGCATGTTCCGCTTGTTTGTAGACTTTGCGCTGACACTCGGGCCTGCTTTTTACTTACATGACAATTGTTTTCATTGTTTACATTGTTTTTAGGGATTTCTCGAATGTGATACGGCAATGTTCAACGACGAGCAGATCAAGGAACAGATGGCAGGCAGCACGGCAATCACAACGCTTATAAGAGACGGCAAGCTGTATTGTGCAAATGCCGGAGACTCGCGTGCCATTGCCTCTAAGAACGGACAGCTAGTGCAACTCAGCCACGACCACAAGCCTAACAATCCCGAGGAGATGGATCGAATTTACAACGCTGGCGGATGGGTCGAGTTCAACCGCGTTAACGGCAACCTGGCTTTGTCACGTGCGCTGGGCGACTTTCTCTTCAAGCGAAACCAAACGATTTCGGCCGAACACCAGATTGTAACAGGTGAGATCATAGGAAATTACAATGAGTGTGCGGGGGGAGAGCGTGTCTGGTTACTGTTTACGTTGATTTCTCATAAATAACGTATGTGTTGTTGGTGTTTTCGTTCGCTTGGCGCTGATAACCGAGCAACAGCCAACAAATAATCAAAGAAGCAGGGAGAAAAGACAGAACTTAATGAAAATGTAAGCGGAGGTGATAACAGACGTGGAATGCATGGCAACGAATGCCAATCTTGATTTGCCTTGCCCACGTCAACATTCAATTATCCAACTGCATTTATTCACGGAGCGTTCACTGTACGGCGCATTTAACGACCGCGCTAAAAGAAATTAATTTACAAGCGGGTGATTAATTAAGTTCCCGTTCGTTAGCATGAAACCATAAAAATGCTCAATTTATTCATGTTCCGTTTCCAAGGCAGCTTTTTCAAATGTGATAATTCTCGTGATTCGTTTTGATTTTGACCTGAATTGAGATGTTTTAGTGAACGATTGCTTGTAAATGTGCCATATCAAAGTCAGATAAACAAAAAAGGTGGAAAAGTAGTTGTTGATAAAACAGACAGAGTCGAGATAAGCACTCGCGATATCTGCATTTAATCGGTTAAATACATCATCGCTAAAAATAGCTGCACTTAGTGGAAATTCCAGACTAACAATCGCGTCTGTTTTATCGTTTTAGCCCTGCCAGAAGTCACGGTCAACGAACTCTCCGAGGAATGGGACTTTATGGTGCTTGCATGCGACGGCATCTGGGATGTGCTGACTAATCAGGTAACAATGTCACTTCTCAAATAAAAATTTCGTCATTTCTAACGAACGGAATTACATCGCAGGCGGTCATCAACTTCGTCACCGAGATGATTGGCGAAGGAAAAGTCCCCGAAAGTATTTGCGAAGAGTTGCTTGGATACTGCTTAGCGCCGGTGTGCCAGATGGGTGGTCTTGGCGGCGACAACATGTCGATAATCATTATTTGCTTCCTGCACGGGAAGCCTTACGAAGACCTGGTCGAGAGGTGCAAAAAGATCCACACCGAAAAGAAGGCCTCGACCAAGCTTAGCGAACCGGCCTTTGCTGGATTCGATCGATTCACGGCTGACGGTCCATTCGCCGACTTGTCAGTTCTTAAAGCTGCCGACGATGTGCACAGCGCAGGAGACAGCACGAGCTCCTCTTCGCCGTCGTCATCGCCAATTTCCACCGACGAGAAGTTCGACGCTATGCTGACGGATGCAACAGGCTCTGAAGCAACAGTTAAAACTCAAGAGAGTCAAGCTGAGCAGCTCAAAGCAGCCACAGAAGAGAATAAAGCCGAAAGTTCGCCCTCGAAAGCCGCCGGACAAAGTTCATCCGAGACCGCCGAAGCGTCGCCAGCAGCCGCCGCTGCATCCACGACAGATGCAAGTGTGAGTAACGGCGAGTAAATCAGTCCCTTTTTGCAAATCCAGCCCCGAAATCTGTTAAAATATATTTTTAAGAAAACACGAAAGCTTTCAAAAGCTTATTGTTGACTCTTGTGAAAACATTTTCTCGTCGTTCTATCGATTCGAATCGCGCGTTCAATTTTCCTTCACATCACAACTTTCTGTTAACTTTTCAACTTTCCTTTGAGCGCTCAATTAAGAGCGCTTTGTGAAGCTGCACAGTGCATCGGCAGAATACTTTGAAGAGAAAACTGGAAACGACGACAAAATTCGGATAACGAAAGTTTTACTTCTCTGTTCAATAATTTTACAAACAAAGTTCTCGAGAGACTTGTCAATAAGTTGCGTTGCATTTAAGGTCATTTTAAACTTTATATTTCGAGATAATTCTGTTGGTGACGTAATTTATAGATGATTCTGGATAAAGAAAACATGTGAAGACGATCCCGTGTGCTGTATTCATTCGACAGTTCGTTTCGGTAGCAAGAAATATTTCCAAATTTCCTCTGCGGGGCGTTGCGATGTGGCGACGTGAATGTTAATTTACAATCATTGGCTTCTTCGTCCGTGTTTAAAAAACAGTTTCGAAGTAGTTCACACCCTTGAAGTCACTTCCCGACGCACCCAAACATCCAAACTTGTTGTAACATTAAAAATGAAATAAAATTAACCAAAATAAATTAGTCGAGGTGCTGTGACTAGCGCAGCATTCCCTAAAAAGTTGTAGATCATAGACTTTATTGACTTAAATGAAAATGTTTTTAATTTCCAATCGCGAATTGTTGATACATTGAGGATCACTTTGATCCCGAGAAACCCGCAGGTGTTTTACGCATCTGAAAAACCTGAAAATTTTCATTCACACGTCGACGAGTAACTTGCAAGCGTCATCGACTTGGTTTTATAAAAGTTTTTGCGCATTTTTTGAGATGCACTTTATTCACCGCCTTTTTCTGATAGAATAGGAGTTTACACATGGTTTCCTTGGGCGATGAGTCTTGCGAGTTACTTCCCGACAGACCTCCCACATTTCCTTTTCTACTTAAGTGTAAATAACTCGATTCTCCTTTATTTGGTTTTGCCCCGTTCTGGGACGTTCTGCGATTGCGTCACGCTTTGGCTTTGCTTGAAGATTTTGAAACAAAAAGAAACTTGAAATTTTATAAACGAAAGTTGAACTGCAAACGACGTGACGCAAGTTATGAACGAGCCCATTCAAGCCGAGAATTTCTGATGATTATGTTAGATAATATAAAGTTCCGTTGTAGACAAGTAGCAAACAAAAGAAAATGTGTTAGAAATCAACAAATATTGATTGAGATAATTCCTATCAGGTGAAAGTGTTGGAAATTCGTATACAAACTGATGATAAGATTGCTTAAACAGTAAAGGAATAAATGAGTTATTGGTAATAAAAAATTATTGGCGTTTCTTTGAGTTGCGAGAGTTTTGCGTGATTTTCTCGCATCTGAAGCTTCCCAGCGTGTTCTGACATCTTTCAGCGGGCGGGCAGTTGTGTAAACGGCGATCAAGGCATTCGTTGATGTCTTCGCATTGATTATTGTCAGTGTCGAAGAAGAAACCACGGAGACAAGATTTTGGTCGTGGTTTTGGTCGCTCCAACTCGATCGACTCGGTGTTTTCCATGGAAGTGCTTCCGCTTTCGTCGTTTTGTTCTGTTTCAGCTCGCTTGGCATTGCCCAAGTGTTGTCGATAAGTCTCTTCAGAAATCGGCTTGAAAGTGTCCAACGTGACTTTGATTTTTGGGATCTTGAAGCCGTCGACTTCCTGTGGTGGTGGAGAAAATTCAACTTCGCGGTACTTCGTGAACTGGAAATTTCTTGGAACTCCGTTTTCATTCTTAATCTCAAACTCTGTCACTTCACTGTACTTGTCACGAGTTTCGCGCGACATTTCTTCCAAATCTTCTTCGTCGTCGGCGCTGAACGTTTTCTTGAGCTTCTCGTTGACGCAATTCCGCAGCTGGCAGTCTTCGTACTCGACATTCTCTCCATCACAATAAGTTCCGTTGTGCTTCGGAGCTGGATTATTACAGATTCTTTTTCTCATTCGGTGACTAATCCCGCAAGTTCTGCCACATGTGCTCCAGACGCTCCACGTTGACCAGCCTCCATTCACAGCGCAATAATCGACTTTGCACTCGACTTCTTCGGTGTCTGAACCAGTGCATTCTAAGCCACCGCTTGAAGGTGCCGGCGAATCACATATTCTTGATCGCTTTGACAAGACAGGAAGGTGATCTGTATCACTGACGCATTCCGGGCACTTCGACCACTTTGAAAACTTACCCCAATCGCCATTGACTGGGCACGGCAATCGATTACATTTTCTCATTTCAACGTTCTCGCCGCCGCATTTGTAGTCTTCGCCTTGCGCCGGATGGCCGTTCGTGAGAAGACAAGCTCTGGATCGGTATTGAACACCACTCTGACCACAAGTGACACTGCAAGTTGACCAAGGGCCGAAGCTCGACCACTGAATTGGAACTTCAACGGTGACATAGAAAACTCGTTTGACTTCACCGAATTCGTTGGAAGCCGCGCACAAGAACTTGCCTTGGTTGCTTTTCTTTGTATCGATGATTCTTACAATTTGGTCGTTGTCGGAGAAGTAAAAGTCTTTGTCGGGGATGATTTCAGTGCCATTCTAAAAGGCACAACTTCAGCATTGAATAAAAGAAATTTTAAATGAAAGACTTACGAAAATCCATTTGATCTTCGGTTCTGGCAGACCATCGACTTTGCAGTTCAAATTAACTCCGTGATGAAGTTTCACAGCTTGGTGATGTTCGGGCTTTGTGTCTTCAATGAAAATCGGTGCGAATTGGACAATGACGTTGAAAATTTTGTTGATGTTTCCAACTGTGTTGTTTAAATAGCACATGAAGTTAGTGGATTCTTTGATCGACCGGATAACCTGAAGTTGAGATTGGAATTTTAAGTTTACAACGCAAGCAATGTGGTATGGATTGTAAATTTTTAAAAGCTTAAAAGCTTTTATCCTTAGATGAAGCTTTTAAGCTTTTAAAAGCTCTGAGATTTTTTGAAACTTTCAAAAGCTCTGAATTTTTAAAGCTTTAAGTTTGAAGCTTTCAAATTTTATAATGTAAAAGCCATAATGACTCTAACTAACTCACCAAAATATTGCCATCTTCATCTAAATGCTCGTTTTTGCTTGAGTCATAAAAGTTCATTTGCAGCCAGTGAATTTTAGGGCTTGGCGAACCTTCAGCAAAGCACTCCAAGGTCACATCATCGCCTTTCATAACTTTTATCGCGTCTTTAACTTCGTTCTTCGGTGCAGTCTTAACTTTGTCGTTGTGAAAGCGGTTGGAATTTGTGGGCAGAGCGACGGAATAATCAATGAATTTTGGTGGTGCAAGCACTAGAACGTGGAAATTAATGTTTTCTTCGCCAATTTCATTGATGCCTTTGCATGAATAGTTTCCAGAGTCCCATGAAAACGCTTCTGAGATGCTCAGGAATCGGTTGGAATTTAATAACTTAATTGTGTCGTTGTTATGCAGCCGCACGCCATTCTTGAACCAAGTAATTGCTGGCGATGGATTCCCAGAAATCAGACAAGGCAAAATCAGCGGGAGACCTTCAAGCACTTCGTTGTCCTGTAGTTTTCCCAGCTGTTTCTCTACCACAAACGGTTTTTCGTAAACTTCGACATCGACAGCTTTGTCATCTCTTCCAAGCGCGTTGTATCCGTAGCAATGATAATTCCCCGCCGTCTGTGGGCTGCGGTCTCTGAACACAATGTCGAGTGTCATTGATTTTTCATCAAGTTTTGTCAACTGTGAGTAGAACTTGTCAGTTGATCGCTTGAGTGTGAATGGATCCAAATAAGTTATGCTATTTCCAAAGCCGTTGAAGTGAATCACTGTATCTTGAGCAGATGAGAAGAGTTTTCCCAAATTAAGCTTTGAAGTCGTCGACAAAATGTGACCGTTGGAAATCCAAGAAATCACCGGCATTGGATTGCCTATTACCGTGCACGAAAGTCTCATCGAGTTTTCATTTCGATTTGCCTTTTGAACTTCTTCGGCATTGATGATCTTTGCTGGTGCCATGACACTGACATGAAACTCGATGCTTTCTTTGCCCCAAGCGTTCTTGGAAATGCACTTGTAAGTTCCATCGTCGGCTTGGGTTAATTTCTTTAATTCCAAAAGAGACTCGGTTTCATCTTCAAGCAACAAGCTTTTGATATTAAATTAAGAGAAATTAGTGTCAAATACTTTTGATTGATGACTAAACTTACCTGTTTTTAAACCAGAAAATGTTTGGCATTGGATTTGCAATCACGTTGCACTTCAGCAGCACTGAATCACCGATAGCTTTTTGGAAAGTCTTCTCAACTTCAATTTCGTCAAGTTTTGGCGCTGACACGACATCGATTTTGAAGAACTTTTTGCCTGTTCCTTGATCGTTGTCTGCCTGGCAAGTGTAAATGTCGCTGTGGTGGAACTGAAGATCTTCAATTGTCAAAGTTTCACCTTCAGCGATGATGTCGGTGGCCTTTTTCCAAACCACTTTAGGTGTTGGAAAACCTTGCGCTGTGCAATTCAACTGAAGAGTTTCGCCGACCTTGAAGAACTTTTCGTCAATATCAGATTCAGTGACGAGAAAGTCAGAAACCCGACTGTTTAAGTTCCAACTTGCGTGAATCACTGGTGAAGCCAAAACTGCAACTTTTATCGTGAAGTCATCACTTCCAGCTAGATTTGAAACGTGGCAAGCCCAATCACCAGAGATGAAACGGTCAATCTTGTGCAGTGTCAGTTTGTTATCGCTAACGTCGTATTGCAGACTTTCAATCGATTTGTTGTTTAGTGTCCATGAGATTGAATTGAAATTTTTAAAAGGACAGAGTAGTTCGAGTTCGTCGCCTTCACGAATTTTAATTTCCTTTTTCAACTCGTCATGTTGTGGAACCAGCGACGGTTTGTTGACTGCGTTGAAGTGCAGAGACTTTAGAGCTTTTCCTTCGGAGTTTTCAGCTTTGCAAGTGTATTCGCCTGAATCCATCAAAGATGACAGATTCAATTCACTGTCATTCGATATTTTTACACTGTGGAACGTCCAGTAAACGTTCGGCGCTGGTGATCCTTCAGCCAAACATCGAATACTAGCAGTTTTGTTAGTCAAAAGTGTTTGATTGACAAACGAAGAAATTATTCTCGGTGCTTCAACTACATCCACGTAGAAAACTTTTTCCGTCGATCCAACTTCATTGATTGCGTCACATATGTATGCGCCGGCATCTTGAAGACTTGCTTTTTCTATGTTCAATTCATTTCCGGAGAAAATCAATTGTTCTGCTTTATTCCACGTTATCGTGGGCTGGAAAACACAAACATTCAGAACACTGGCAATTACGCTTATTATTAAAAATACTTCTGGAAATCCTGTGGCGTCACAAGACAGCTGAATCGGTTCACCAAGATTAACTTTACGACTTTCATCATTTGGAAGCAGCATTTTTGGCCAAGCTGCGAAACAAATGAATGTTTACCAGAAATTTTGTTACACATAGACTCACCTAGAACTAGAACTGTGTAATTGATTGTGATACTTCCAAAACCGTTGTCAGCCAAGCAGGCATAAATTCCCGAGTCACTGCTTTTTGCATCAAACTTCAGAACTTTGTCTTCGTTCTTGACTGTGATTCTAGAGATGTCATTGACAGTTTTGCCATTATAAAACCAAGAAATGTTTGGAGGTGGCTTCGCTCGAACTTCGCAGTCCAAATTTAGTTTTTCCTGTTCATGAACTTTTATCAAGTTTTCATCATGATTGACTGGAGTTGGCGGGACTGCTACCACCATGTCAAAGCTTTTCGTTGCCTTTCCAAGAACATTTTCCACCAAACATTGATAATAACCCGAATCGCTGTCCTTAACTGCAGACAACGATAAAATTGTGCCGTTTTCAGAGTCGAGTGCTTCTCGATTCTTGAACCATTTGATTTCAGGTGCCGGGAAACCGTCAACAATACATTCAAAGCTGACTTCTTCATTTTCAAGAACATTTATAGTTGTTGAAGCTTCATTTTCAGAATCGCCAGACTTCGCCATGATTGCATCGATCTTTGGTGCTGTTTGAACCAGAAGTTCAAACTTAACGGTGTCGTTGCCAAGATCATTGGATAAGAAGCACTCGAAACTCCCGTTGTCAGACTCGTCGATATCTCTGATTCTCAAAACACTTTTGAACACATCACGAACTTCGTCTTTGACGACAAATCGCTCGTATTGGTTTGCATTCTCGTTGTACCAGCTGAAGTTACGCATCGGCAATGAGTTCAAGCTTTCGCATTCCAAATCGAATGATTCGGTTTCGTTGACGATGATTATGTCTCGGTCCAGAACTATTTTTGGGGCAGCTTTCGGGTAATCCACGACTCTAAAGCTTCTTTTGACCCTTCCATGAAGATTTTCAACTTCACATTCATAAATTCCCTGCTTTGATTCACTCATTCCGTGAATGGTGAGAAAACTTTCGAAGTTTTCAAGTTTTTGCGTTGATTCTTCTGACGTGAAGAACCAAAGGACTTGTCCTTTCGGATTACCGTTTGTTTCGCAGCTCAGGATGTGATCGGATCCATGCTCTACCTTATGTTCAGCTTCTTCGTCTGGTTTTGAAAACTTCGGTGCAAACTCGACCGAGATCAAGCTGCTGTTAGTGATGAAGACGTACGAGTATTTTACTTGACATGAAACTGTTTTGTTATGATCGTCACGTGTTGCGACGAATTCGTAAGCCATTGAATTGTTCTGGAAAGTGAATAAACTGTTTATTAAAGAAGGATTTTAATTGATAATCTCACTTGGCCGATAATGTTTCCGTTCCCATCAACCCAAGTGATCTCGTGTTCGTCGTCTTCATGGCTTTCAACGATGCATTCAAGCAGCACATCAGAATTCTCAACTGTCGACACTTTGCTTGGAATAATCAAAACTTTCGGTGATGACAATATTTTGATCGTAACTTCAGCATCTTCAATTCCAAAAGCGTTGGATGCACTGCAAAGGTATTTTCCAGCATCGGATTTTGTCACTCGATCCACGATCAGTTCCAACTCATTGCTTTGACTAAAACATCGTTGGAAGTTGGTCAAAAAATCAAGAACATTTATTTTATCATTTTATTTGAATTCCTTACTTTGAAGCTTTTGAACTCAAAGTTCTTCCCCTGAACGACCAATTTGTTGTTAACTGCGTGTGTGATTTCACTGAACACTTTAGCAAAAGTCTGTCGAACTCGTTGATGTCTTTTTGATTAACTTCAATTGTAACTTCAGGCGAACCTTCAACACAAAATTCTTAAAATCAAATCTTTTTCAAACATTGTTGATTGAGTGCTTACTTCCTTGGCTTGACTGCAAACCTGTTGAAATCAGTCTTTCGATGACGTTTCCTTTTGCGTCGATTCCGTTCAAATGAATCTTGAACATTTGCCTGGGAACTTCGAATGATTTTGTCACGAACACCTGTTTGTCTACTTTTTTAAGTGGAATCTTGACTAGTCTTACACTTTCGTCTGCGGAAGTCGGTGTAACAATTATCGTCACTTCTGTCAGTTCTTTCACTTGTTCTGGATCCGACAAAAAGATTGACAAAATGTTTTTCTCTCCACCAAGTGGCTGGAAGGAAGTTTCTGACTGTCTTCTGGGTTCATCAACACTAAACCCGAACTTAAACTTCATTTCACTGATCGCACCAAGCCTGACCGAGTGAGATGAGTCAGCCTCCGACTCAACGTTCCACACGCCATCGATTGGGTCTTTAATCTTCACCAGCTTCAGATTGCCCAAAGAAATTTCGGCGCTGCCATGCACGGTTTCATTTTGCGGATCTTTAATCGTCAGCTTTGGATTTTTGCCAGACAGGCTGACGCTCAACTCCGAAATGCTTTTATCAATGCTCAGCTTTGTGTTTGTTGTGCCGGCTGATTCAGCATCAACTGATTTCAAGGCCGCGTATTTATAGTTGACTGTGTGTCTTATCGCGACCAGAACGTCCTTGACATTGCTTTTGCTCATGTCGTACACTTGACCGTTGCTAGCGTGACTCAGCTTCTGATAAACTTTGTAGCCGGGGCTGTCCGAGTTGTTGCAGTTGCCAGTCAAGAGAAAGTTGACCGAGATCTGCTTCTTCTGGATCATCTCAAGGACTTCGTTGTAGTAAGGATGGTCTTTTGCAGTCGCGTCAGAGAAAACGTATGCAAGTGAATTTGGAAGCGCAAACTTCATCGCAAGCTTCAGTCCAGTCAACGCATATTCAGGACAATCACCACCTCCAACTGTTTTGATCTGTTCAAGCATCAACAGCAAGTCGTCTGGGTTCCGAGTATCAAAAGGCGGCTCAACATCTGAAGCGTAATGTGTGAATTAGCTAATTTCAATTAACGAAACAGCTGATAACCCGGCACTGACCCACAAATTATGAGCGCGCTTAGTGATAAGAAGCGAACAAAAAAAAA
>JPYR01000417.1:39317-54166 GCA_000775305.1 Belgica antarctica
TTGTCAAAATCTTGAGAAATACCCCGAATAAGCATGACGAGAAAGCGCGCAACGTCGCCGGCAAATCACTATCGACGGCTTCGATGTCTTTCGAGAACCGATTGATGATTCGACCGATTGGTGTTTGATCGAAAAACTCCATTGGTGCACGAAGCATTCTGGTCAGTAGGTAATTGTGCGTGTTACGTGCGGCTCTTAGTGTTCCAACGTACAGTGACAATGTGGCAATAAAAGTGGTGAAAACTGTGAATTATATACAACAAAACAATAAAAAAAAAACACTGCAAACCAATGTAATGCTGACAAAAACACAATTGTTTAGTGATTTTAGCAAAGTTAAACAAGAAACACGAGTGAGTTTGATGAATTATGGCGTCGTCGTTCGAATTTATGACAGATTCGCGTACCAAAAAATTCATTAAACTTTTATCTTTACGACGTGCATGGGAATTAGGGGTAATTTATTTGAGTTTATTGCTGAGAACAAGCTTTTCAAGGATATGAGATTTTTGGCTTAAATTTACTTCAAGGAATTTGAAATTTCTGAAGTGTTTTTAATGAATTTTAGTGAAGAGATTTTAAATCTTCTGTAAATTTCAAACACTTTATCAACAAAATTCTAGAAATCTGTCCCTTCAGCTAAACGTCAGCTAAAAGTCTTGCAAAAAGTGCTTCCACGTGTCTGCTGAGTCAGTCGGTACAAAGTTTCATCACGTTTTGTGATTTTTGCTTTGAGTCTCAAGGTCAAAAGACAAAAGTTCGGAAGGAAGTTTGAAAGCCCAGAAGGCCGGTTAAAAAGACGTTAATGCAGGAGTGCTCTGTCATGAACTTTTAGGGTAATATTTACAGTCACCAAGGCACCACATAGTTATAATCACCAAAGAACTACGGTCACAATAAAAAACCATCACCATAAAGCATTGGACTACAGATAAAGTTCAGTGTAGAAGTGGATTTTGAAGCAAAACAGGAACTTTTGATGGCCAAGTGGCCAAGTTCTAGACATGTTTTCCATCAAAACCCCAGCGAAATGAAGTTTCCAAGGCTTCATCAGGACGTGATTTGAATAAGCAACAAGAACAGCAACAAAATTCGTGGGAAACTCACACCAAAAGTCATGGCAATGAACATTCGAAGGACATGAGGCAGAACGTTGTCACAAACATCGACGTCCTTCGCGAAGCGATTCAAGATCCTGCCCAGCGGCGTGACGTCAAAAAAGGTCATTGGCAGTCTCATAACTGCGCTCAGCAGAATGGAATGCAGTCCGTTCGACGCTGCGATCGTTCCCAGCGAGAATGTTATCGACACGATGCATTGTGCAACAACTAGAAAATGTCAAAATGTGTTCCATTACCGGATGATTCTTGTGGCGACAATGGCCACTCATGTGGACGTGAAGATAGAAGCGAAAATTTAATTAAACACTGCACAGTTGATGACACGTTTAAACGGCAATTTGTTGATTGCTTTACAGTTCGCGTTCTTGCCCGCACCGACATGAAAGTGACGGTTAAACAACATTCTTCAATGGAAGGATAATTTCACCCGCAATAACGTTTTATTTGCCTCAATAAAACAGATGATCAGAAGCAGAACAGTGGCTTTAATTGACCTCATCCCCTTTTATAATCCCAATCATAATAACGTTTATGTCGCGTGCCGTGAAAATTGACGAGAACAAAATTTTAATGAAAAGCACAGCGTGGAGTGATGGAAATTCCATTAAATCCGGTCGATAATGATTGAACACAGAATGAAGACTCGAGCACGTCTCGCAAAGCTTTAAGGATGAAGCAAGGATTTACCCCAAAGAACTGCTGTATCCATGAGCGGAGGTTTTGAGGCAGTGTCGAGTCAACAACATCGACTTCCTTGGAAAATCGATTGAGAATCCTTCCGATCGGAGTTTGATCGAAGAATTCCATCGGCAATCGCACGACGTTAGTCAACAACAGCGCGTGCATCCGAATGGCAGTGTAAATGCAACCGATTGCGATCGTTATAGACGAGGCAAACGATGCCAAAACTAAATGTGTGGATGTTGATGATCAGTAAAATAGAGTTTAGAGTTTAAATTGAAACTTTCAGAGTTTTTTTGTTGTTTAAAAGCTAAGCTACTTGGCTATGTACTTGGTTATTTATGTACACAGAAGAGTGGAAAATTAATTTCACTACATTTCATGCCCGGAAAGTGGTTGACATGAAATTATTCTGTTTGTTTTAACAGTTGAAAATGAATGGATGGATGAGAAAGAAGTTAAATGGTTGATGTCTTGAACAGAAGAAGTAAATGTTGAGAATGGAAAAAGTTTCGTTCAGTGGAAATTGAATTCCAGGCTCTCTTTGTCGAGTCAATGGACGGGAAATGCATTTTCCAGTAAGTTTCGTTTGGAAAGCTCGCAGTGGAAGCTTTTGATTTCCAGTCATTTCGCCGGCTGTAAGAAATCTCTCGTCTCGAGATTGAATTATTGCTTGTCAGAGCAAAGCTGTGCATCCTTTTTCGGTGGGGAGCCTTAACACTCTAAGTAGAGTTTAATGAAGTTTCTCACAGTTTCATGCATAAAGCACGCTGACTTGACGTGTCTGAAGGGAAAAAGCTTTTCAAACAATGTCGAAAACTTCTTTTAAGACTTTCGCACGTGCACAGCTCAGCTCTTTTGACTATCGCCGATGTAAATGCTTCAAAGTTGACTCACCTTGTCCGATACCAAACGCAGCATAAACTCCCAAGTACATGTTTCTCTTTCCGGTGTCGTTAGCAGCGTTCTCGTCACTCGACCATTTGGACAGCCACACGTTCGAGCCGATGGAGAAGGACTGGAACACGATGTTGAGAACGATGGTGGCGACTGAGAGCGTCCATCCGATGCTTTTGAGGTAATGCTTGTAGACGTCCCATTTAACGCTGCCGGTTTCTGATTTTTCCGTCTCGATGAGTTTCTGATTTGCGGCGCCGATTTGGGCATGTTTCTCGTCTTTTTGTGGAGATTCTGAAGATTTGTTGCGTCGTCTTAAGCTGCCGGTGCCACTGCCACCGCTGGTTTCCGAATTTTGCCTGGTCAGTTTACCGGTTTCCGACTCAGACTGGCTGTCGCTTCTCGCTCTTGTCGTGCTGATGGCGCGTTCGAGCTTAGCTTTCAGTTCTTCGCTGGTGACGTCCTCGAGTTGAGCTTTAATTTCCTCGAGATCTTCAACATCAGCGCTGACTTCCGTCAAATGCTGGATCAAGAACTCGGCGAAGGCGCCCTTCATGTCTAGAAGCTGCTTGTATGTTCCCTGCTCCGAAACTTCGCCATCTTTAAGCACGAAGATGTTGTCGACTTCGGGTAAGTACGTGATGCCGTGTGTAACCAAAACACGAGTTTTCTTTGAAAGAATTCCTTTCGGTCCAAGAACTTGTTCGAAGATATGTTTTCCGACGTGGGAATCGACGGCGCTTAGCGGGTCGTCTAGGAAATAAATTTCCGCATCGTTGTAGACCGCACGTGCCAGTGACACACGCTGCTTCTGACCGCCAGACAAATTGATTCCTTTTTCACCGATCTCGGTTTGGTCGCCACCGGGCAGAATCTCGAGGTCGGGTTTTAAGGCACACGCTTGGATGATTTGGTCGTACTTTGCACGGTCCATCGAGCGTCCGAACAAAATATTTTCCTGCAGCGTTGCGTTCTGGATCCAAGCTTGTTGAGGCACGAACGCAATCTTTCCAACCGTGTTCACACGTCCCGAGATTTTATCCATCTCACCGAGCAGCGCCGAAATAAGCGAGCTCTTGCCACTTCCCACGGTGCCCACAACCGCAACACATTTGCCTTTCTCGACTTGAAGATTAATATTCTTCAGGACGCTTTCTTCGCCGCCCCATGAAAACGTGCCGTTTTCAATCAGCAACGGATTCTCTGTAAAGAGATTTTTGGTTTTGAACTAACAATTAGTGAGATTACGGTTGGTGCCATCTTGGGCAAGCTGTGAAAGTTGTTTCATGCAAATATTCAGTAAATGATAATTAACTGAGTTTGCTCTAGAAGTTTTCTTCTTATGAAACTCCCTAGCTACGCGCTTCGACATAATTTTGCACTTTACAGCGTGCCAAAACAACCTCAAACGCTTCAGAAACCCGAACAATTCTAATACAAAATTCGTTAAGCTCAACTTACTCTCGGATTCATGTTGTACGTTGCTAGGATCGAGTTCCTCTGCATTCATGAATTTGTTGATACGTTTGACGGAAACACTCGTCTGATGAAAAGTAATTATGTGAGTCGTTGAGATAAAAAGTTTGGTAATAAATATTCAAGCAACGTCGTGAACAAGCTTCAAGCACTGGAAAATTAAAGGAGTTTCATGTAGCAGGTTTTAATATTTTGCGGAATTAATTTCCATGCAGTGACTGTGGTAACTACTTTACAGCTTCAGCTCCGCTCAAAACCAAAAGCTTTCAAATAGGTTGAAGCCAGCGTTGAAACTCGAAGCCAATTCTGAGAACTGCTTTTGTTGCATATTTTTTTCTTGAGCAGCGAACGCATTGGCAACTGCACATGGCAGTTTTCCTTTAAAGTTTTTCTTTTTCAAACAAAGCATTCAGGAGATTTAAACAGAAGACGCCATAATTGAAATGCAGAATTTCATTTGATATGTTTCCGAGAAAACGAACCGTTTGCAGCTCGCCTTGCAGGCGGGACTTCACAGTATAATTTACCGTTGAGGGGCTCAATTGGTAGAAGCTGACAATTTTTCGGGTGGGAAGTTTGTTCAGTGCTCCCGGTAAACACAATTCCACTTGAAACGCAATCGAGTTCTAGGTTCTTGTTGACGCCGTTTTAATCATTTTACGGTGTTTTTCCAGAGGAAATCCAGAAGAAATTTGACAGTGTCAAAAGAAAAAGGAAAATTTGTAATTCCTCGAAGGAGAAAACTGGTTTTCCAATTAATTTTAAGTAAAATCATTGAGAATTTCATCCTTTTTACGAATTTTTTCTTTGATTGCGATTTAAAATACTCAAGTCAACGACTTTCAACGTCCACAATTAAATTATGATGCTTGTCAACATGATAATTAAAAATTCGTCCCTGCTGGCACTCAGCTCTTGTATTCTGGAAGTTTGCACTCAGAATTATCATCGCTTTGCTTGTTCACGAAGTGCTTTTCGATCAATTGTGAGTGGGAAAATAAAATTTAATAAAGGAAAACTAGAAAAAATTACTTAAAAAGTTATGAAAAAAACTACTTGAATGATTTAATGATTTCCCGCAGAGACGATCGAGATGTCGCCCGCGAAAAGTATTTAGGGATGAATACGAACCTGGATCAAGTTTGTGATAAGCATAGGGAGCATACTGAGAGGAAAGCGGAGAATGTTAAACAGTGACAAACTGACGAAAGCCTTGGTGGCATCCAGAGTGTTGTTCTCGTCGACGAGAACGTAGGTGGCGAACGATGACAGGGCCACCTGTTTACCAATTTTCCAGCGTCAAACGTCACAGAGTCGAGCGTGACAAGATTTTTGAGAGTTTTTGTTAAATTATAAAAGGAAGAAGAAAGAAAAAGTTTTCAAATGTAATTAATGCTACTTGAAACTTATAAATTATATGATCAGAGTTAATGTCTACTGAGAATTAAATCAAAAATTGCCATAAAGTGCCACGAAGAAGACTTTCCACCACGTCATTTCGAGAAGGAATGCGCGTTTGCTTTACCTCAATCATGTAAACAATCAATAGTGGCAATAAAGCGAGTGGCATGCGAATCATGTCGAACAGGGTGAGGCACACGAACGCTCTTGTTGGCGTCAGAACGTTCTCGTCCGAAGACATCACGTACGTGGCAAAAGTCACAATTGAAACCTTTTAAAAAGATTGTCACATTAAATTCAAGAGAGAGAATTCGTTTGTTTGGTCGTTCCACTCCACCGAGTGTAGAAGAATGGAAATTCGAGTGTGGAAAAGCGGATCGAGAGTCGAACCAGATCTGAATATTAATTGGGAGAGTCTGTGGAATCGATTTCCATGCTGAAAAATTAAATTAAATGGTTAGCAGTGCAAGCGTTGATGGTTGACAGGATCAATAACGACATTAGAACGGCTTACACGAGCACTTGATGTGCCGCCTAA
Source organism: Belgica antarctica (assembly GCA_000775305.1). Classification (NCBI taxonomy): domain Eukaryota; kingdom Metazoa; phylum Arthropoda; class Insecta; order Diptera; family Chironomidae; genus Belgica; species Belgica antarctica. The sequence goes on from JPYR01000417.1 coordinate 45,432, forward strand.
GAGCCTGCATACGACTCGAAAACTTTTGAATTTTTTAAAATTCAATCTTGCTTTGTAAAATATTCATTGAAACCCTTTCATCAACACCTCCAGTTAAAGGTAACCGAAAATTTTCATTTCACTCACCAAGAAGGGCGCACACGACCAGATGAAACTTGTTCCGGCATTGAGGTAGGCGGCTTGTCGCAGCACGTGAACTTCCTTGTCACGAATCTTCAGCACCTGTTGCTCAAACGATGGCTCCCATGCGTACAACTTCAGAACCTTGATTCCGTTCAGCACTTCGTTCATGAGTTTCACACGCTCGTCTTTGTTCTTCATTTGTTTGATTTGAAGGTTCTTAGCTTTGTTTGCAATGACACCATTGACGGGGATCAAGATTATCATGACTGCAAGCCCAGCAAGCACGCTGGGTCCGAGGATTCCCCACAGGAAGTAGATGGCGAGCGAGATTTGCAGCGGTGCAGACCAGATCATATTGAGGTAGGTCACCAAGTCCATGAAGCGTTGAGCATCGACGGCCATCAAGTTGACAATCTCACCGACTGTCGTTTCCTTTCTAGCAGAGTTTGACATGACGAGTGCCTTGCGGAAAATCGCCGAAATCAAAGCAGTTCGGATGCGGAGGCCGACTAGGAACATGCGGTGGAAATATTGCGCCAAGAAGAGTGTTTGAGTCGAGGCGATTCCGAAGAGAAGGCCGGCGTACAAGTAGCCGCGCCATTCTGGCTGATCGCTACCAATGAAATCGATGATCAGCTTGAGCACTTGCGGGGATGCGAAAGTCAACACGTCGTTGAAGAGTTTAAGAGACGAACCGAACAGGAAAGTTCCCCCGAACGCCTTTATGAGTGCTGGCAAGATGCTGGCAGGTTTCTTGGCCTTTGCGTTGGTGAAATTGACGCTGGCAGATGATTTCTTAAATGTTGCCGATGCGATTCCGTTGGCTGGCTCGACTTGAGAACTCTTAGCGACGGATTTGTCCCAGTAGCTCAAGAAACGCGGCGTCACTTCCGTTGACATATCTTCAGGCTTCATTGACCACAAGTCTTTGTTCTCCAGTGGTTTGCGGTATCCTTGCCACACGAACTTGTCGTACCATTGGTAGAAGATTTTCGACAGGAAACTTGCTTCAAGCTCTGGGCATGGCTTGTCGGGCTTCGGGTACTTGGTTTGCTCAGCTTCGGCGTCAGCGAAGCAGTTGAGCAACAAGATAAAGGCACTTGTGGCGAAGGCGACCATGAAGCTGAAGAAGTGATAATTTTTGAATGAGTCGTCGATTCCGCTCTCCGATCTGGCATCGGCATCACGAACTTCAGTTCGCACTCGAGGGATGCTCAGGATGGTGTAAAGGAACCAAAAGATGAACAGAACACCAGATGTTCTGATCCCGTGGAGGCGGTTGAAGTGCACGAGAACACCGGTCAAGATCTAAGAAAGCGAGAAATTAGAACTCGGAGACAATTTTTCACTGATCGCACTTACGAAGGACGCAATTTTGATGACCGGCGTGTAGAAGTGCATTGGATACACAGATCCAGCATCTTCCTTGCTGATGGCGTAAACCAAGTCAACGATCGTCAGGATAGTGATAAGAACGGTGAGCGCAAGTTTCGCTTGATTGAAGAAAGTTTTCGGGATGAGCTTGTCGCCGCTGTGTTTGATGTAATAGATCTCGAGCACGGCGAACGCCCAAAGAATTGCACATGGCACATATACGAGGACTGTTTGCTGGAAACAGGGCGTGAGGTCTGGGCTGTCGGATTCCCACGTTAGTGTCGTGTTCTTGAATGAAATTGCGAAATCACGAAAATGTTCGAAACTCAATGGAAACTGCTTGAACTCACCCAGAACTCAGATCCACAGAACTCATCCATGGTGTCTGATGTCAGCGATGCCGGTTATGGTGTAAGTCTCGCTGCTTATTTGATGGAAAATCACGTTAGTTTGCTGTTTTGTACATTCAGTTTGTTTTCGCGACAATCACGGTTGAGCTGAATCGGAGTTAACGAGGGAAAGAGCAAGCGAAGAGGTTGTGAAGATTTGTCGAAGATGAATTGACGACTTGTCATCCCTTCGTTAACTCCGATTTATTAAACTCCAAAAAAATGTAAACAAAGATTTTGTGACAATAATTTATCGATTTATGAATGAAAAGTAGGTTCATAAATATCAGATGATGCGTAAAACCATTAATGAATGTTGGGCGAATCAGAAATCGCGGAAATCAACACAAAACCTTAAAGCACTGTGAATTTCATCTCTTCAAAAAAATCTTCGATTGTGAAATTGAAAGCTGTCAAGTTTACGAACTTTGGATAGTCGAACAACACATTCGTCAGAATCAACAGAATCTCAAATCAAGATCATCATTCAAAGTCGCCGACGCTTTGGTTTGATCAATAACGACAACAGAGAAGAGAAACTCTCAAGGTCAGGTGTCAACAAATTTTCGCGCCGGCTTTTCTATTCATAGAAAATCAACTCGATTCTAATCAATTCACTTCAATTAACGTCCCGAACGCTGTTCAATTGGTCTTAATTCATTTGCAGTGTTTGTTGACACAAAAATGACAGCGCTTCTTTGTTCGCCAGCGTGAATAAATCTCTCAGCTCTTATCAGCCCCGAAGTCTGGAGTGCACTGCAAAATATTTGTTTGCGCTTGTGTTTCAGAAGCACACGGCAAGTTCATTCTTCGGTAATTAGCAGGAGAGTAAACTGTATTGAACCACTTGAAGATAGCTTATCAGCTGTGATAGCTGAGCTCGAAAACAAAGCGCCCAACAATACTTCCGCTACTCATTCACGCGTTGGCCCGCAACTCTCTCTGTTTTCACTTTCGATCTTCGTTTCTTCTTTCACAATCCACTCATTATCTGATTTTTTTGTGTTCATTTCGCTATTTTTTATGTGTGTCAAGCGAGCGAGCAAACCGATATCACAAAAGTTCTCTTTTATGTAACGCGAATAAATCACGAGTCGCGTCATTCATCGTGTTATGCTCGATGCCACAGAACCAGAACTTTTCACGCTGCTGGAACCCGTTTTTGGCTTCTTCTTGCCATCCAACGAGCCATCCGACATTCTCTGATCTTCCTTTTCACTTTCGCGTCAACGTCACCGATTCTCAACAATTCAACTCTTCTTTGACGCTAATCGTCAGCAATTTCTAAAACCACAACTTACAATGGAAAAATCACCACGCACCGAAAAAAAATACTCGTCGGAGCCAATTAAAGCTCAATTAGACACGAACAAAAAAATATTCAAAAGGCACGCGATGCCTGATAACTCTACGAACCGTTCACGACGAAGTCCAAAGCGAAACTGAGTATAAAAGACGGAGCGCGATCGGTGTAGAGTGTAAAATGTTTGAGTTTTTTGTGCTACGTCATCGAACTTCAGCGCTTTTCGAGCGTGTAGTGGTGGACATTGAGATGTTTTCCTTCTCTGCGCTTATCACCTGGCTCTCCCCGGTGTTTTTGCGTGCTTCTTCGGCCCCGAGACTGACGCTTCGTCAGTGAAAGATTCGCGATCATCTCCTCTAGTTTGAAATCTTTCTAATGCACGGCGACGAGTCTCTGACATCATCGACACGAAGCTGCGAGGAAAAGCTTGTTTCGGGATCGCGTTAACTTGCCAGCAAACAAGCAAGAAAGCGATTTATGCAGAGTCATTTTTGTTTTCTCGCGTGCGAACGCCCAAAATTAATCATTTTTGTGGCAACGCCGCTCGTCCATCAGCTGGAAAAAAGCCGGCGTTGCTTCACAATTGTTACGCAACCACAATTGATGACAATCGTCAGAACACCGCGACTGTTGAACGTTTGAAATCACGATGAATTAAATCTTTTGTTGGCCTTTGCGCGTTGTTGCGAACGTTTAGAATAAATTGAGACACCGCATCGATCTGGGAAATCATAAATATCAGATGATGTAAATTTCTTCGGAATCGAGAGTTTTCAGTCAGAAAATATCGAGAAAAATTCTAGGTACGACTAAGGTTTGGCCTTATTGAATAATTGATAGCGAAAGTTGATGCCGGAAAATTATTTCCACGGTTTTTACACGGGACTGGTTTTTGTTTGAAATTGGGTAGAATAAGTGTAGGGTGGAAATGCTTTTGCTACGGATGATTAGGAATTGAATTTCAGAGTTTTCGTTAATTTTTAAGTTTCCCGAATCATCTGCAGGAGTTCTTATCCGAGTCTTTACTTGCTGAATGGGTTTTTGGATTTTAGTATCGAAATAATTAACAACAAGTTGATACATTTTGCCTTTAGAAGCTCAAAAACTGCTAAAAAAACTTCAAAGCAGCGTTGGTTTAATGAAATATAATTTATTGAAAAATTATGCGTTCCTACTGCAGAATTTCTAAGACTCAAGTGACCTTGACCGGACTTGAGAATTCAGGAGCACAAAACCGTAAAAAATCTTCCAAACTTCATTGTTGATCATAGCCAAAGTAAATTCCCAAGTCCCTGGCCACCATACCTAACAAAAATCGATCGAGTGCCCGACAAAAACAAATTTATGTGAAGCCCTAAAAGAAAAGTCTGATGAATCATTCTTCAATTTTTTTCAATTCGTTGTGAAATTGAATTTTACACTTCTGTCAGTGTTTTCTCGCAGAGATAAAAAATTTTGCTTTCAACTGCCTTCCACCGAGTTGATCATCTTATCGCGTGGAAAAAGAAATATTCAGTCGTATTTTACACTTGTAAATCAGCTGCTGGCATCTCGTGAAAAGATAAGCACGACGTCTTGGCGTTATGATGTGGTTTTCTATTACGAAGGTCACGTTTTGTAGCACATACAAAATTGTAATTTCAGATAAGACGAAACGCGGGTCGTTTTCAAAATTGACTTTTTAAACGGTGAATGGCTATGACGGTGAATAACGTTCTCAGAGTTATCACAATTTAGTCCAAACTTCTATTAAAACTTAATAATGTTTATTACCTGTAATTTTAAGGACAACTTCTACACTAGATGATGAAATAATGTTTGAAAAGTTTTGAAACGTTTTTGTTAAGTTTTCCGAAGAACTGAAGTGATTTGGTTTCAAAAACCAACATTTGAGTTATTACAAATCCATTGAGCAAAGTTGTCTCTGCACAGAACAATTTAGAAAGTTTCTTATCTCAATGATTTTGAGTTTTTTTTCTGTCTAGATAACAAAAGCCCTCGATTTTTCCTGAACTTAAGCGGAAAATAGCAAAATATCATGCCGCGTTGCTATCAATTTCTGATAAAACTCCTCTCTCATTTTGTCGTCAAACTTTTCCAAACGCTACAGATGAAATTGTATCTAAGAGTAACTTCTTCACGGATGAAGATTAAAGTGCCAGCGAAGTGATTTTTTTTTATTTCTTTCATAATACCAAATGAACAAAAAAATCTAATGATGTGAAGAAGAACTCAAAATCACCACATCAAGGCTAAAGAATCTTGCTGGAGTGGCCAATCCGGTTTGGTCTCGAAGAATTCTTCAGCACTTTGCTTCTCTCGCGATGATGATCAAAACATTGGCCACACTAACAAGTTAATATGTAAGTTGAAAAATATTTTGATTTTATGTTTCGGCCACGTTTGATGGGCATGTGGGTTTTTAGCACGGGATTTAAGTTTCTGTTATGACGAAGTAACTTGAAGCTAATTCTATCGATCCCATTGGAAGTGATTTTGTTGTTTATGCTTGCACAACAACAGTGTTGTGGCTAACTGAAGCGGAATAAAACAATTAATTTGGGCTTTGTTGTATTGATTGGAGCCTAAAATGTTTGAAAACGTGGATGAAAATCTTTTGTAAATACACCTGATAGCGTTTGCATCGCAGGAAATTAAATTAAGATAAATGAATCGCTAGAGTTCTCGCTATCAATGACTGCAGGGAATCCTATCAATCTTATTCCACTCGTAAAATTGTGTTTTCTTTTATCAAATGACAGTGAAGTGACATGAATTGCGAGTCTTTCTGTCGACATACAATTCTTACCGAAAGACAATTTTCTTTGGCGTTAGTTCAACGTGGAAACGTAAATGAGAAGATGAAAGACGTTGTAAAATTATTGTTTTCGCGGTTTTTCAGCTAAAACTCAAAGCATTCCACTTTGAGCTTGGTTTTTGAGAAACTTTCGCAGTTAAATTTACTTCGTCAAGGCTTTCGAAGAAAACCTCGATTGAAATTCATTAAAAAGAGTTTTTAGTAGCAACTTCTAATTTTACTTCGCATAACTACGGAAAAATAGACGAGTACGCGGTTGCAGTTGGGTGTTCCTTGAAATATAAATTTAAATCTTGAAAACACTTCTTGAACACCCACGTAAGGTCAAATTTGTCCATCTTTAGAATTTATATTGATTGAATTTCAAACTTGAATCCCGTCGACACAGCGGCCTTGAAAACTTTGTTGTGTTCACGCAAGCTGATAAACTTAGTTTCAGTCAAACTTGAACCTCAATCTAACAAGTGGATCTTCTCTCTGTGAACACAAGAGAGACTGGAAGTGAAGAAATGCACGTGGAAGACAGACTTTCCAGTCTCTCTTGGAAATTGTGTGGACGAATTCATTCAGTCGTGGGCCTTGATCACGACAAATGTTCATCATGATAAAATTGATTCAAGAAATAATTTCTTTTTTAGTAAAATTTTAGCAGTATAGACAAAACTTTTTCTTTCATAATTTTCTCAAAAGCATACCGCTGCGTAAGTTCTTTTATCAAACCGCAAAAATGTTTGTGACAGATCTCAGCATCCAGATGACTCATCATTAATAAATTTGCAAGAAATTTTTTGATTTTCTTAGTTAAACTGAAAACAACTCCGCAACTGCTAACAGGCAAAAGTCGACACGTTTAGGTCCACAAGTGATAGAGCTTTGTTATTCCACAAAAAAAACTCTCGTGGCAGTACTTTTGTAATGTTAATCCTTGTTTTTGTCATTTTGATCGGATTCAGGAGCTTTTCAAATCACCTGCTAAGCTTTTATCCCTTTTAATCCTTTGACCTTGGTCCTTCATCTTTAATTCAGAATGCGAAAATCATGTGATATGTACATGACAAAGCTTTTCAAATGACAGAATCGGCTTAAGTAGCTTTTGTTGGAGCGGATGATGTGGAAAAAGGGTTCGAAAACAATTATTGAAGCGCTTGAAGCGGTTCAATTGCTAATTATTATTTTGATTGATTATTTTCCAGTTGCTGACGGCGTTGGGATCGTGAACTAAAAGCGTGGCTATAGAATTTGGCCATTTTGGGTGCTGTTGAAAGTAAATTAGATACGAAATTTATCTCTCCAAGGTTTTTGACAGAATTCATGCCAGCAAAACTTTATTTTTGTCAACTATGTCTTCTCAAGTGAGAATTTTGAGATCCACTTGTAGCAAAGGGGTTGAGTCGAAGAGCTTCTTGTTATTTCTTGTTGTTGTTGATTATACTTCATTACCCCTCGACTATTCTTGTTATTTCGATAAAAGCATTTACTCCAAATAATCATATCTGTTTCTGTGTTTAAATTTGATTTACGACAAATTCGGCTCTTCAGGTTGAGTCTAAATTAAGCTTGAAGTTCAGACTTTACGATTCCGTTGGCAACCTTCTTAAATCTCAGCCAGCACTCAGTCTTCAAAAAACTTCAAACAAATGGAAAATTCGTTGAAAATATCTGAACCTTCGCAAATGCAAAAGTTTTGTAATGGTTCTTCAAACTGTTTCGAGAGTTTTGTTAATATTGAGATAATGGAAAAGTTTTTTAATTTAAAAAAAGTTGAAGAAATTTTCTCGTGATTTGTCGTCATTGAATTGTATTGTGGATGAAAAGGTTTTCTAAACTTAGTAGCTGCCATAGTTAGAAAATGTATGTTTTGTTTACTCGTTTTTTATTGGACTGTTTGTTGTTGGAAGTCAGAATTCCACAAGAAAACTTGTAGTTTATTGTTTTTTCCTGTTTTATCAACCCCTAGTACAACACCCACAAGGTTCAGTGATGCTTTTGATCTACTTTTAAAGGGAATTTGGCTTTTAATAAAAAGTTGCACGGGTGAAGTATTTTTTTTAAATTCAATTGTGCGTGTTGGTAAAACCTTTACATTTTGGCATTTTTACATGCCATCGTTGAAGCAATTTTCCATCGTTCTAAGCGTTTTACCAACGGTGGAAACAGTAATAAGGAAGCAAAATCGCAATCAACGTCAACTTCATAGCAGTTTTTCCTTGAAAAGCTTCCATCTCAATGACAGCCTCGCTGTCGACGAGTGAAAATCGCTGAAGATGTGCTGCTTATAGTGCACTTCAATGTTATCATTCTTAATGGAAAAAGACACAAATTCTCGCCAAACAACTTGTAAACGCGAGTGACGAAAGATGTCCCGGGGAATGTTTTCCCAGTCGCGTGTGCTTCTGAAAAAATGCAGAAAACTTCCGACGAAATGCTGAAGCGATTTAAAATTGAATTTTAAGCCAGCAGCGGATGAATTACGAGCGGCATTACCTGAAACGAAACAAGGATATTGAAAAAAAGCAAAACATAATTGAAACATTTTGTGAATAATTTGTAATAAAATTCTACAAACTCGATGTTACTTTTCTTAGTGACGTCAAAGCTTTTCTATGATTGATTTTAAATAAAAAAAAATGTAACCCGATAACCCCGGCAGCCTTGGCCAAAGACAGAGTCTTCATTCAAGTAACAATTTTCCTGTTTAAGGGCACCGGTAAGCGATGATGCTGAAATT
>JPYR01000418.1:17373-33716 GCA_000775305.1 Belgica antarctica
GACTTTATTACCATACAAAATCGCTGAGACTTTTTTACCTTATTAACCCTATCTGAATAATTTTCGGGATCAAGACGTACACAATCTGAATCGAAGAAATTGATCCCCACTGTTGATGTGTGTAATTGTCTCTCGTGTTTCGCTTATGTCGCAAGCAATTTTCTTTCTTTACAAAACAATTTCTTGATTGACTTTTGGATGGAAATAATTGGTGAAAATTGGATGCTTCGAAGCGTTTTTGGATTTTGATAGCAATCACGCACTAAAGTTTAAGTTTCTTCCAATAATAAGCGGTGGAACCGTCAGTCGCAACACGAGTTTTCAGTTAGGCAATCTCTTTACTGTTTCACAAAAGCAATTTTCGGTGGATTGAAAAATTGAAACATTTGTTGAAATATTCGATGCGCTTATGAAATTGATATATCTCTATCCCGATCTTTCCGAACGACCCCGACCAAATAAGCATAAACGTTGAGCGGAGTGCGGAGAAAAAAAGTGTATAAACGACCATTAAAATTCATAATTACAGGTTTCTCTTAATGCTCAAATTGTTGGGTGCTCGATAGATGCAAAAGAAGAAATTTTTATCGTGATGGTTTAACGGGCAACAAGAGTCGGTCAAAAAATGATATTTTTCCGAGCCAGAACGCTTGAACACAGCAGATTGCCGTTTAATGACGATTGCTTTATAGAGAATCCTGAAATGACGGTGTCCATGAAGTTTTATTCTATCTATGAAATCAACATAGAAGGAACATATTGAGACGATGATCTTTAATCACTAATAACCGTCGAAGAAAGAGGTAGAAGAAATAATTTGATCGTGTGTTCGATCATTTTACGGAAATTACAGGAAATGAAAACTGCGCAACTTTAAATTTATTTTATGAAAATGTTTCAAATAACTTTTTTGAGAAGTTTTATTCAATAATTGTGTTCAACTTGTGAAAGCAACGATTTATTTTACGTAAGATATTCATTGAGTTGGTTTCTAAAGACGATATTATTCCATTCTGTCTTTATATGTCTTGCCAAAATGACGAATTAGCTTTCAATTTGCTTATGAACATTTAGCTCAACGTCTGGAGTAGAGAAGTCGTTGCTGAAACTCAAAATGTGTTAATGTATGTAGGAACATTTTTCATTTCAGTTTCAAAAAAGGTCAAAGATCAAGCAATGATAAATGCAATCTTAACACGTTTGGACCGAAACAAGTTTTTGGTTCGGAAATTTGATAAAAGAACTCACAAATCCGTCAGTTTTGCAAGTTATTTTTAGTTTTGGGTTTTATGAAGCGGTTTGTGCAGCTTCAATTCAACGAATTTGCCACGACTGCTGCGAAAAATCTAACAAAAAGGTAATTTTAACTGTAACGTGAAACCTAAGTAAGTAATGAAGTTATGACTCATCAACAAGTTCATATTATGACTTATGACAAATTGCTGATGAACGTCTTTCCATGACTCCGAACAATTCTGATTTTACATGCGAGTTAAGATCTGACAAATTACAGCCAATAAGTCGAACGTAGAAAATTTATATTCACACATAAATTAGTGCGGGATGAGAATCAGTTCGAGTGAGAAAAGAGTTATTTGTATCATAAGCACAACAGACCAATATTTAAATTTATGAAAAATGTCTTTATTGTATTCAAATGATGTTGTTTTTTGTTTTCTTAGTCTTTCGCTACCTTTTCAAAGCTGATGTTTTGCTTGCGATGGGAATCGTTTGTGAAACGAATGATTTTGTCGCTTGTCGTTGATACTTTTTGTGAATGAAACTGAAGCTTCATAATACCACCAACAGCTTCTGAGATAAATAACAAGCCTCTGTTGAATCATGTGTCAGCGATTCAAAGTTGCTTTCAATAGATAATGAAGTAAAGACATTCTTTTTAAACTCGGTAGCAATTCAATTTGAATAAACAAATTTGTAATTTTTTGTTGTCTTTCGAATCAAAGACCACTCCTTTGCCAGCTTAGCCAGATGAACGTTCATTTGAAGTCACAAAAAAGACATTTGCAAACAATGAAGCTTATCTTGGTGGATGTCACAGCAAATCGTCAACATGCATGAATGTCAAAAACGATGCACAATCTCGATCGTCAACCGGAGCGGGTGACAAGCATTTTGACAGAACGAGGTGATAACGAAAATCACTGTTGAATCAGAATGTTTCTTTCTGATTTTACAAACTAGGGTTTGATGCACCGCAAATCAAGTAGCAATAAATCATCAACGTTGATCTATAATTTCGTCTCAAACACAAAATTTAGTCCGTGATTGGACTTAATCGAAAGGGCAGGAACCGTTCTTCAACTATAATTAAGTTAAACTGTGTCGACTCTCCTCTAAACTCGTTTTTGCAAACTACTGAGAAAAATGACGAGCTTGTGATTGATTTATTGCCATTGATTGCAAATTTCTTATTTCCTTTTGATGGACGTGGATCGTCATATTGGCGCTTCGTAGCCTTAGTTCTAGGAAACATAAATGGATTTTTTGGGAAACATGAAAACAAGCAACAATTAAAAATATCGAAATCTTCCCGTGAACACCATTTCACCAAAAGAAAAATTAGTCTCGGAAATGAAAAAAAAAACTCTTCTTTGTCTACTTTTATTGGTTTTTCTAAACTCTGGCGATGACTTTCTAGAATAGCTCGCAGCAGATGTTTTACACGAGAAAATATTAGTAATTACACGTTAGGGACGTTGTCTCGTCCCAGGATTAAGTTAATGTTGTGTTTTGATGGTCCATGAGTGTGAACAAAATGTTGCTAACGCTTGTTGAGACTTTTTAAAAATCTGAACGCGAAAAAAAAACAATCTCACAAATGTTAATTTAAAAATGCATTTGAAAAGGAAATGGGCAGAACTTGCGATCAGTTTTATGAATCTGAACATGCTTTTGATTAAAGATTTATGCAAAATGGTTTTCTCAAATAATGTTTTGCATATAATAATTCAAATGTATTGGAATAAACTAAAACTAACTTATGACTTCAAGTCCGCCCATATCCTTTGAATGATAAAGTATCGTAAATCTTACTAAAAGTTCTCATGAACTAATTACGTAATAAAAACCTCACCAGTTCACTCCAAGTAAGTGCCATTTAATCAATCATAATATTATCCACCCCTAAAAACCTTACAAACCCTCGTTTGGTTCCCGTAACTTCTTTATTAGATGAATTTATCGGCAAACATTTGCTGTGTCAATCATAAATTTACATTTTACAGAAATTTGCTGATGGTTTTATCAATAGGATTGTTTTGGTGCGTTCAAATGTTCCAGAACTGCTGGTTTTTTAAAGATGTTGATCTACGTTGTCTTTGTGTCATCATTTTCAACCAGCCCTCATTAACATGAAAAACCCAATCGTTTGATTCGATTGTACTTTTTTTTCTCAGTCGCAACTTCCAACACGCATCGTGGCACGTGCCAAAATTTTCCAGCTTTTCCTTAACGCCACGTGCCCGCTCAGCGAAGACTTCACTTTATCAGTTCCCCTTAAAATTTGGACAGCACAACGACGCAGATTATGATGTCAGATTCATGAAATTTTTGATTTACAGAGACTTTGAATGTGTTTCCTTTCCACCAGTTTGCGATAACAAGTAAAAAGTTGTGCGATGGACGCTCGTGGCACTTTGTAACGTTAACGTCTTCAACAGCATTTCCGTCGTTTAAATTAACAAGTCGCTGAACATTCAGGATCCTTCTGTGGTGGTATTTTGCAATTAAAATCTTAATTGGGATTCTAAAAACACTCTAGAGCACAAATCAAAAACCAATTTCAGTATTGAATGTTGTTTGCTTTTCAATCGCATTTGAATTTTGGAAGTGCGGTGAAATTATTTTTACTATGTATATTCGACAAATGCCTAATTCAAAATCTAATTTTCTCCAGCAAACTGAATGAATATTTGTGCTTTTCCGAGAAAAACTTCCTGCTTATGCAATTTCTGAAATATTGAACCATTCCAATTGGCACGTTGTTTTGTCACTTAATTTGTTAGAATAACATACCGCGGCTTCTTTCACATACCAAACGTTCCACAATCATTGAATTGTTCCCAAATCGCTGAGATTTTATGTGCACCATCAGAAAAGCGAATCCAATTTGAATTTAACAAACACGAGAAATCCAATCACGAGAAAAATCTTTTTATTTCCAGCATGCTCAGACTGTTAGTGGGATTTCAAAACAAAATTAACTAGAAATTTGGTGTTATCAAGAGTATTGCAATTTAGTTCTTTCGAGTTGTTGCATGATTGCAAGCTTCGATGAAATATTGTGTAGAAATTAACATTACGTCGACAAATAGGAGAGAAGACGCTTTGGATTTTATATATTCACCGGTCAATTATAGTTAACTGTCCAGAACCACATTATGTTGTAACGTGAATGCTTAACGATAAATACCCAACAATGAAAAACGGATAAAAACAGCCGAAAGAATCATAAATTCGAGAATTTTTTCCACTCATATCATGCATTTAAATTACTTTATTAACGAGAATTTTCCTGATTTTCTCACTTTTCCGTGCTGATGCCTGATGCGCACGGATATTTTTCCATTCTTTTTTGGCCGCTTATACTTATGTAAATGCCTATAAAATTAATTCGTTGACAGAGAGGTGCGGCAACAGAACTTTTGATGTTGAGTATTGAACTTTGGAGTTCAAATGAAAAACCAAGTAAAAACTAAAATTTTACAAAATCATTATCTCTGTACCGTCGAAATAAGACAGGGAAAAAGTGTCAACTTGCTTGAGACAATGCGAAAAATCACAACATCTCGTTTGTTGTTCCAACATTCGTTATGGTTTCATCGCTTCAAATCCTTCAGGGACTTGCCGAGGGTTCAACTCTTTAAATATCAGAATTTATGGTTTTATGATTTGAAGTTTTGCGTGCAATCACAAATGTAACAGATGTATATGCGCTGTCATATAAATTATTATAATTTGTCTCCGACGAATATGTCAGTAACAAGCACTCGAGCCGACTTGACATGAAGAGAGTCACAAAGATCACCAGCCGTGATCCAGATTTGACTTGTTTTGAACACTAATTTTGGTTCTTTCAGCCTCTAACTTTGTTGCCATTTGTCTGATCCTGTTGATTCGATATTACAGACAGAAAAGCATCCCGGCGTGTGCGGATAGGATTTATCAGCCTTCCCGTGGAGTTTAGCATGCATGATGACAACACGACATTGCCTTTGTCACATCATGCGACTGACGAGGTTGGCAAGTGTTGAAATGTCGACACTTTTGTTGCAATGAAACTTGCTAAGCATCCAGCTCGAAACATTTTAAATCTGCTCCAATTGAAATTCAATTATTTTCACAAAGTGCTTCTCAAATCTTCAAATATGTCGAAGACGGTGGATCATCATTTCCAAAAGCGTTTTTCAGAGAGCTGAAATGAATGCTCAAGGAACTGTTGAAACTTCAGACAAAGTCTCAATCCTTCAGTTCGGTCTTTCTCGTCTCCATTTCCCTCGGATTCGATTCTTTTCATCCTTCAGCATTCGTTCACCGGGTAATCTCCTTAGCGCGCCATTCTTAGAAGACAATAATTTTCCCTTCTCTTTCGAATTTGTTTTCTTTTCCTTCGTCATTAATTCAGAAGAACGAAGATGAAATTGAATTCTTTAATAACATTATTCATTTTTATTATAATGCTACCATCTTCGAATGAGAGCTCAACGACGATATCGTCGGTTTTGCGTTTACACTCGAATTCATCTAAGATGCTGGTTCGGCACTGAAAGAGTACTGAACGAATGAGAGGGGAAAAATAAATCTCCAGCAAAATATCAAGTCAAAATCTCTAGATAAATCTAATCTCATATTTTACATGCTACATTGATCAAAACCTTTAAAACGGAAAAGGCAACACAACAGAAAGAAGGGCAGTCGAAGCAGCATCTTCTAATGGTTGAGATGTTCTTAACCTTTTTACAAGACGCTTTATCTTAGAGATGACTTTAAGAACTATAAATTTAAAACAAACTTTTCTTACAAATTTTCAGCTTGTTACTCTAGAGAAATAAGGTGTTGGCAACAAAACAACAAGGTTCTCTGCAATTTTATATGCTGAACACTGATGACGTTGAATAATCAGAAAAGTTCTGTACGTTCGTCGTTCCTGTGCTATCTAAACATTTAATTTCGTACACCAACAATAAAACTCGTATTATGAAAACAAGAGGCGAGCAAGCATGTACCCTAAATGCTACCAATGCGCTCGTTCATTCGACGTTATCTTCTCAAATTCTTTTTATCTCACTGCCATTTCTTCTGGGGGGTTGAAAAATGAAAAACATGAGAAAGAAGCTGAAAAAATGCTAATCTGAAGTTCAGATTACTGATCCATATCACAACAGAAAATCCTAGAGCCCGGATCATTTTTATCATTGCAAGGTTCAGTGCGATGGTTTTTCTCTCTCTCTCGAGTGGAATTACCGGGGATGAAATAAAATGGATCTTCTGTTCTTTAATTCGATTTCTAGCACCCTTCATGGCACGATGATGTGTCGTCGCTTGTGTATTGTTTTGATTGATCTATCAGATTGCGATGGAAAAAGCAGAAAAAGGTGTCGATTGAGTCGACGGAAAAACGATATGTCCTTCGTCGATATCTCACATATCAAAATCTGGATGAACCATTCAAATCACTTTTGTAATACGTTGTGCAAACTTTGAATTCGTAATGACGGGGTGAGTTGTTGCCGTTCGAGTAGCACTTGTCATGATTTCAAGTGGGTGAAAAATCAAATACTACTTAATTATTAAAGCAAATACTCTCTGCCCGGGCTGTTGTTTTACAAACATTTATGAAAGTCAACACAAACATTTTTTTTCCTGATTCCAACGCAAACATTCTTGATGGAGTAAAAAAGGTTTTTTTCGCAAATGCTTTGAAATTGAGTGACTAAGTGGCGACGTGGCACAAAAACGAATTAAATCTTTAAAGAATCATCAAAAACGTGTTGTCATCTTGAAGAAAGCTTCAAAAGTGACAAATGGAAAGCAACAATAACTCTTCTCGAAGTGTAAACATGGAAATATCCTGACAGATGGGTTCAACGAGCAAAATAATCATTTTTAGAGCAGCAAAGCCTCCCTCGAGACCGGCGAGGCAAAAGATTTATTAATGTTTTCCCTCAAAAATGCCCTGCGGGATTCCAAAGTCTCCTTGCAAACAATAAAAATTATTTTTTAAACTGTTTTCACTCTTTCTGAGTTAACCCCTGGACATGCTTGTGCGATGCACCTCGATTTTTGAAATCATAACAAATTCAAATGTAAAGTAAAGTCTACGGAAACATAATAATTAATTTGCCCGCGAGAGGTGTTGAAACGAAAAACTGTTATTCTAACCTAGGAACAACAAGGAAGCGCGTTCGAACTATAACAAGCAAAGTTCACCGATCGAATTGCCCTAGAACCAATAAACAGCACGCAGGACAACAGCTCACCCGGGATGTTTGCCAAAGACTCTTTACATTTTCACATGTTACATTTCAAAAATGATTCAGTTGTGTTGGCTTAATTTCAAAAGGTTTCACCATCAATTCATCATTATACATGCTTTGCAACTACACAAGTGGATCAGCAAATGTTTACTTCAAAAACAAAAGCAACTTTTCAAACAAACATTGTCGAAAATACTCTCATTGTTGTAGTTTGATGGGAAAAATTAAACATCTGTAAGTGATACAGACGTAAAACAAAGGACCTGGATGGAGGTAAGGAAAAGGAGAAGGAAAATAGCCAGAAGGGTGCTGGGGCGAGTGAGATGGAACTTTGAAAACTTCACACGTCAGAAACAGCATATAAACGCACTTTGTAAAATCATTTGAAGTCGAATGAAAAATGTGATTTAAAGTTTCTCGTTCCAACTTCTTCGAAATCCTTCATAAGAAAGCACGACGTCGTTGCAACCCTCAGTATCAGTCTAAAAATCGCAAATAAATTGTCGTTTATGTCGAGCAAGAGTAATCGAGTTTTCTTTATTACTGTCACATTTTCCCCGCTCGAGCTATGAAGACTGTTTTCCATCTCCTGGGCCTCGCAACTGGCAAATAAAGACAACGACGACGAGAGAAAAGTGCAGGGATTTTTATTAGAGTTGTACCTAACGATAACACGAGTCATAAAATTTCTGCAATAGGGAAAACACTTTTCGGGGGACGGAAAAGTGTTTGTTGGTTCTAAGAGAGGGTGAAAGAGAGACAGCAAAGAGTGTAACAGTGCATGTTTCTTTTTATTTGAAATAAATTAAATGCCACATGCTCACCCTAATTCTTTCTCCTTTCGTCCTAGCTGCGATTGAAGAGCATCGTTTCTACAATAATAAAACAACAATGTGAAGCAGTCGAGGTGGAAGAGGGAATGTAAGGCCTTGAGGGGTTTGCAGTCGGCAATTTTTCCACAGCACTGCACCAGGAATTGTTATTCGATTATAAGCCAGAAATTGCGGAAAAATTAGCGGGAGAATTTGATTTGGAAGATGAAGGGCGCAAGTTTTCCGGGTGACTCGTAATTAAGTCAATGAGAATTTATCTTTCGGAGCGAAGGATTTTTTCGTGCAGTCCAAATGATCTCCGAATGGCACAACATGAACGATGACTTTTTTTCCAGTTCGCTTGACGTTAATGAATTCACTTTTTTCTGTTTTTGTTTTGATGGTGATCAATCAAAACAAGTTGTTATTTCAGACTCAATGTTCTAGCTCTCGAGTGAGTGATGCGAGTAAAGTTACCATTTATCATCGTGGAACTTATAAATGCATTTTGATGGCCTGAAAGCGATGACGATTCTCATTTTGCATTGGTGAAGCAGTTCAAACGAATGTTGTGAGTTAATCCTAACCGCATCTAGATCAACATCGCTAAAGACCAGAACCAAGTGCAGTAGAAAACCAATTTCAGTATCAACTTCTGAAATGGTGTGAACAAAAGGCATGGTCGAGACAATAAAAACCTATGTTTAATGATTACTGCTGACCATGGAAGAAGAATGGAAAAGAATGAAAGCAAAAAATTGTTGATGTTGATTGATTTATTCTCCCGACTCTTTCTCGGGACGGAAAGTTTCCTTAGGTGAAAAATGAAAATAAATTACACCACAATTTTTCTTTTCATTTCAGAAGCCCACTCTAGAACAACAACAACACTAACAGTTGAAGTAAGAAATGATGAAATATTTTTGTCTTCTCCGAACGACTCATTTTTTATGTTCTCGAGATGGACATTTTCCTCGTCTTCTCGTACTTTACCAATCCAGAAATGTCACCCGAAAGAAAAACTTCAATGTTTAACTTTCCAGCGATGAGAAAATACTTTCTCAGAGAAAATGAAATGGAAAAAGTTTTTAGTTTTCATATTTTCCTGGATCTGTTTTCATGTTAACTGAAAGCACAACGTTTGTTTAGACGTGTTTTTATACGGTCAAAATGCGCTTTTTCAGCATACCATGTTAAACTTAAATTGCTAGTTTGCCATTGCGGTATTTTCTAAAGCTCATGATAGCTTGCATCGATGCGTATTTATCAGTCACAAACCCTACAAAATTGAACTTTAAATTGAATCATTACCCTGTTCAGTCTTAAAGATTCTTAATCTAAACGCAAGAATCATTTTAGATTAGCAATAAATCTCTTCGAGCTCAATTCTTGCATGACCATAGTTTATCGAGTGTTACCAACAATAATTTCACGTTATTAACTCATCTTTCAAACGAAGCAAATAATTTTATTATTATTTGTATCGCTCCCTGTGTTTGACGCACCGAAAACGTCATGACGTGCCTTCCAAGACTCACGGAACCAATATATATGTGCGTTTTCAGAGCTCTTTCGAAGTATTTTCGCAGTTGCGAGACTAGAACACGCAATTGTCTTATGGAAATTGTTGGTGTGTGAACTGTGTTCACCTTCCGATAAGTCTGGGGCGTTCTTCGCTCTGAATTTCCAATCGACAAGACGAGGGTTTTCGTTTCTGTCAGACATTGAATGTTCCAATTTCTACGAACGAAGACTTCGGCGGCGAGTTTAAGCGTACGTCTCGCATAATGTTGATATTTTCACGTGATATTTTAACTTTGTTTGGGACTCGATGCAAGACAGGCTTAAAAATGTCAAAAGTTTGAGCGGTGGAAATACCGGGGGCGTGTTCATTACTGATGTAACAATGACATTTGGTTGGCTTAGAGTGATTTGAACCAGATCTTGTTACCCATATCGTGCATTTCTTGGAAGTGTTACCGTGTCCGTCGTGATGCATGCTTCACCAACACGTGATCTATCAGTTTCATCGAATTTTATAAAATTTTAGTGAAAAAACGAAGCAAAGTTTCCGCAAAACTTTATTCTTGTAATTTAACAAGGCTCTAGGTACGAGCCATTAAATGGGGTAAAATGGTATTAAAGAACGTTAGTTCGAAGAAATTTCTCTGGATTAGATATCGCATGCAACGAACGATATGAACAGAACTAAGGACCGGAGAAGTACACCTGTTTCTCGGATTCGTTTCGTGGCTGAAGGTTTTAAAGTTTTCGGTTTTGTTTTATGTTTCTTGTGTCTTGTGCCGACGATTTTTTTCAGGCAACATCGATAAGAATCCAACCCGTTTTACGTTTCTTGCGCTGTTATTTTTAATGACAATCTGGCATGACTTTATCGCGGACTTTCGATTTGCATGGTAAATTGAAAAGACACGAAAGTCTTCACGTGACTAAAATCCCTTTGAAAACTTTTCAACATTAATTTTCAGCGCATTTCGATAATGACTTAAATGAAAAATTGTGATTTGTTTGAGAAGAGAGAAACATTATTCCACACGAAGTGCTACAGTAATGCCAGGTTCAAAGGAAAACCAAACCGCAGTAGTGATTGAAAGTTTGTTACTTCAAAATTCAACTGCAGTGAAGGTGGGTGAGTGAAATCACGTCCAACTCACTCCGTTACCCAACTTAATTATTGATTAGTTCACTCCAACTACTCGAAAATCATTGCACATTTAACAACACAATGCATTGAAATATTGTTGGCAACTTTACACTTCAAACGTGCGTGCGAGAATTCAATTATCTGCTATCATGAGGGAATTTTTTTCCAGGACGACCACATTGATGAGTTGGAATTACGATCCACTAAAAACGGCCACTTCCTTCTTCTGGCGCTAAGGCGAAACTTATAATTTACAAACCTGGTGACAAACAACATTTTCTGAACGCAATTAAATTTAATTTATTAACACGAACAAAAACTGGCCATCATGATGTTTATAAAAAAAGGTAGCTTCGAGTTTTATTGAAGGGTTCGTGTTTGAAGTGTTTTGATTACAGGCGGTGTTGATGAGAGAGCTAGCACCAATTAAGCACTCTGTAATTTTACCGTCGATAGCAGCAATTGAAAGGTTTAATTGAATAATTGGAATCGGGGCAGAGCTTCAAGTTTATTTAGTTACATTTAGTTTTCTTACATGATTCCACTTGCAATCAGAGTTATCACGTAACTGTATACGTGACCATCAGGTGATGGTAGGTACAAACATGTCAGTTCATGTTTATCTAGTTTCGGACAGTTGAACGCAAACACCGAGAATGTAATTAAAGTTTTCATTGTTTCAGAGGACTTTTCAATAATTTTAACGACTCCAAAGTTCTGCTGTCAAAATAAATATTGAAAAAGCTTACCTTCCTGTTCAATAAAGATTCCAAAGCAGACGAGCGAGTAAAAAATATTAATTAAAATAGGAAAACTAACAATGGAATGGCGAAAATATTATTGAAAATCATATTCAAATATTTAGAATCGCGCTGTAAAGAAAAATAAAAACTTGTGTGATTTATTGGATCGTCACGAAGTGTGGAACTAATTAAGTTTGAAATGAATTATGAAGCACGCCTATGAAACGAGCGGCTTCGATTGTGCACCATGCAATGATTTGAAATAAATGTGCATTTGCTGCTGAGAAAACTGAGATTTGAGAATAACTGTTCGTGTGACAGCGTTCCAGCCCAGTTTACTAACCGAGCTGTAAATGCAATTAAAGAATTCCCTCGAAGAAAACTGTTTTCGTCTCACCTGGAAAATTGTCGGCAAAACATCAAAGTTAAATGAAGCATGAACTTTTTTGAAAGCAATGCCGAAGTAAAGTGTTGCAAATAGTTAACCTTGCGATAAGAAAATATTGCAACATGTGCATTACCGATGAACTATTTTTATGACTTTTTCTGTTCGAATCATCGTTTCTCAATTAGTCAACTTAATAACAATAAAATGTGTGAAACATATTTCGTCCTTTTTCTTCGTCCTTTTTTATTTGTCCTTTGTGCCAACCAGTCGTTTAAACATTACGAAAGGATGCACCCCAGAAAAACATACAAATTTGTTACAATTTCTTCACCGCATCAACTAAAATATCATCACCATCAAACGACACAAAAACATTTAGCAAAGCCAATTGGGAAAACAACAATAATGAATTCATGTTTGACTGCTGGTGAGGACGTCACAGAGGGCGAGAATGTTGCCATATGTGTTATGTTCGAGACCAAGCTGAGGGCGGATTTCAAATTGAAGTCAAATGCTTTCTACAATCAAATAAGTATCAAAAATGAATCAAGCATCTGCGAAATAAAAATCGAGTGGGATGATGAGGTCGGTACCGATCAAATGCGATGTTACTCTGTTCGCAAATAAAGATAAATTGCTTTACGAATGACCGTCTGAAAGTGGCTTGAAAATGACATTTAAAGCAAATGCTTGCATTTTGATGGCACTCAGCGATTTTCCTGAATCGAATAAAAATCGAATAAAAACGACAGAAAATTATTTTTTATTTTATTTATTGAGCAGTTATCGAATGAAATTGTTCAAGATCATATACGAAATACTTTTTTGCTATGAATATCATCGATCTAAGCTAAATGTGTTGTTTTTGTTTGTTCTTTGAGACAATTTCTAATTACAGAACTTTTAATGATTAAATATTTACAATCCTATGTTTAGACTTTCTTGTTTATACATTCCTTGATATTTTTTCTGGTTTCTTTCTACCGCGACCAAAACTTTGCGTCGACTCGAATAAAATTAGAAGTTCACGGTGCACATTTCTTTGTACAAAAGCAAAACAGAATTACAATATCAATTAACATTCTCCGCGCCCGTTATCAGTTGAACGAAAAAACTTCAGAGAATTTATTGCATAAAACGGTTTTGAGAAAATCAAATAGTTGATTTATCGCTTCAAGCAAATTAAGCCATTTCAAGCAATGAGTCACACATCGCTCTACGTTGACGTTTTTCAACTTTCCAAAAACTAACAACGTTTCTTATTCTCCCATTTTGTCGTCGACGAGAGAAGAAGAAAAAAGTTTCCCACATCGAAAGTTAATCGAATTAATTTCTGGAGCGAAAATCATAAAACGCCGCGATTTGAAATTTTCTGTATTTTAGTTTCTGTGTGCGCGGCCTAATGCGATTAATTCAATTAATTTGCATGTTTGTTTTGTGATTTGCTTCATTTTATTGTTTGGTGGGACATTATAAAGTATAAGTCGCGATAACATCGCGGAACGAAGTCGAGAGAAATCATAAATCCGTGTATCACCATAAATAATTTATTAAACGGGGGCTTACAAATTCTCAAAAAAATCTTCATCACTTGGTGCCCGGGTGAAAGCTTTCACTGGAGCTTAATTTCTCATCTCACGAGTTCATTTCTATGTAAAACTGAAGTAGTCGTGCCCGGGTAGTCATTAAATTTTACCAAACGAGACCCTCGTTGTTCGAAGGCTCTTCTTTGAAGAAATTGCCCGACGTCATGAATTCAGGTGATCCGCTACGTTCGGACGGGTTGGCACCAGATATTGGCGGACCGTTGGGTTGATTTAAGAAACTCGCGTCGGGTGTCATTCCAAACTCATTCACCATTCCTAAGTTGAAATTTTTTTTAGTTTCTTTGTTATTTAAAGCTAGTTAATGTGATCTTACCAGGTCCATTGGCGAAAGGCATTCCAGGATGGCCTGGGAAGAAATGTGAGTCGTGCGGGTGGAAAGGTGGGCCACCATATCCAAAATCGAATTTGTCACTGGCGAAATAAGGGAATCCGACTTCATCGAGACCTCCAGGCGATAAGTTCATCGGAAATCCTCGCTTCCTTGATCCTCCATAGAACGGCCCGCGTCCCATGCTCGTGAGTTGTTTGAGTCGGCGCTCCTTTGATCTTTTGTTCTGGAACCAGACCTGTGGAAGACAACAAAGACTTGTTTAAGTTTTTTCCTTCGGATTTAATTTTCCTCGGTTTTGCGATTTCATTTTCCTTCAACGAACAATAGCGAACCACAAAGTTTATTTCTTTACATCTGGTGTGCGCAGCAAATCCCGAAGAGTCAACAGCTAAGGCTTTAAAGAATCAATCAGCAATTGATTCCAAAGCTGGTTTCAATGCCTTGGGAATGTTTTGCTGCAGTAAAATGAAAATTTTCTGTGGTTTTTGTGAGAAAAAACTTTTTTTCTGTTGCTCGGTACTAAAAAAAGCGAGCACAAGCAAAACCAATAAACCACTTTTCATGCCCCACATGAATTTGTGTGCAGATGGAACCAGTGAGTGGATTTATGCTCAACGATTCTCCGCTCTGCTTGAAAGAATGTATTTCTTTTTAGTAACAATGTAGAATGTTTTGATATTACTCGTTTTACGACTCTAAAAAGTTTTTTGGGAACTAAAGAGAGCTTTGCAATAAATCATGCAAAATATTAAACACAAACATTTTACGATTCAGCTAACAATTCCGGATTCATCTCACAACTTTTTAAGCATTCCGTTTTTCACTCACACGATTGTCAGTCATAAAAATAGTCATATTTTATCGAAGATGGAGGGCAAGCTCTCGTAAATGCTTCTCCCATTAAAAAGGATGTTTATTATCACGGAGAAATATTGCTGCTCGCTGAAACATTGACGGCAGCTTTATTTTTAAAAGCTTTGTGTCATGTGAAGTTAACAAATTTTAAGGAAGGAACAAGTAAAGTAGCTTGTAATTCAGCACCGCGCCTAAAGCGTAAATAATAGCGAATCTCAACAAAGAATTAAAAGCTTAAGCGTGGAATAATTCCAAGCGCCTGCTTCCTATTAAATCACAACCAAGCATTAACATCATCGACTACCGAGAAACGTCGTCATTTTCGGTTGGTCTAAATTCTTAAAAATTATTAAATTTATATTCGGTCAATAAAACATGACTTTTTATTGCACTTGGAACGGTGAATGTGTCGACTTTTTACGTTCGCCTCTCTTACTCACCGGTTCGACAAACAATGAAATGAAACCGAAAACTGTAAATTAAGAGAAATATCTCTTCGACATTTTTATTGTCAAATATTTTTTCATAAGTGTAATTTTATTCTTAATAGTCTGTTTTATAGTTTCGTCATAAATGTTACGAGTCCCGCGCGTTGACTCGAGGATGAGATAAAATAAAAGCGTTTAAAATCGATTTAGAAAACATTCTAGAGGGACTTTTAGCGTCAAGTATGTTAAAAGTATATGAAAAGCGCAGATTATTATTAGCTATGAAATGTCAAGATCTTTCAAGCGTCTAGGCTATTAACAGTATGTGTTGAGGTGGAATCAATAATATTCGATCGTATTCGGCATGATCTGCGGCACGATCGTTAAAAACAAACCTGTGCAGGTGATAAGCTTAAATAATTAAGACTGCTTAAGTCTTTGATCTGCCAAAGAAATTTCTCGAGAAGTTCTTCTCGTAAAAGAATATTTCTTTTGACATCTAATGAGCAAATAAATAATAAATTTATTTCCAAACTTTTCAACAACAGACATTTCCGAGAGGCGAAGAAAACGCCGAAAGAGATCATTAGATATTTAGTCCAAGAATGATAATTTTTATAGCTGGTCGTAAAAGCCTCGGAAAGAAGTTCTCATTCATGAAAGAATTTTCTGGTCTCATCGATTGTAATTTAGGTTAACTTGGAGCCAATCTCGTGATTATCTAATCAGTGTTATTACGATTTCCCCCGCGGTTGACGTAAATACTTTTTTGCAATTGTACGAGAACATTTTGAAAGGGCCACTCTTTTAACTGACAAGCGCAGTTTAACTGAAAGTCGCTCCACTTCTTTTCGTCGCACGGAGGGCGACTTTGCTGGCAAAGCGATCAGTGACCCGGCACCGATCATCACAAAAAGTTCTAACTATGGAAATAATCAACTTTCAATTCATATGTTTATTCGGTTTCGTTTCTTAAAATTTTCTTCACGTATTTTGTGACGAGGCCGTGCGCCATATT